>VDFB02277690.1:0-27696 GCA_007258455.2 Sequoia sempervirens
AGATTGAAAATCTTTTGGAGAAAGAAAATCTCCTTATTGCTCCATTACATTATTTTGATTTTTCTAAAAAAAAATCAATAAAACATTACACATATCATCTTTTCATCAAACTTCATTGATTTCTCTAAAATCAATAAAAACCCTAAATGATCATAACCTTTCAATGAGAAAGCAAACCCTAAGTGACAAAGCACTCACCATTCACCCTAAATTGATAATCTATTTCCAAATATTAAATATTCAAACCCCTCAAAATACTAAGGAAAGAAAAATCTAAAAGACTTAACCTTCGACCTAACAAAGAAGATTCGGCCCCCACTCACATAAGCTTTAATCTCAGACTTTAATAAAGTCATAAAGCATAGGTTATAATTTTGACCTCCATTTGACATTCACCACGTGCTTGATTGAACATTATGGATGATCATAGAGTCGAATTAGGGCTTGATCAAAACAAAGTCAAACCCTAATGATCACTCATTTCGCACTCTCTAGCTTGAAGGAAAGAAACTCTTCCACCGCCATGTCTCCGTCAAGCTCGAGATCAAAAATACATAAGGAACTATTCCACGTTCACCAGTGATCTGAAACTCTAGTGGGTAAGATTCGTTTTATCTGTATTGAAGTTCTTTCACTTGTTACTGAATACCAAAAGGCCCTAAGGCCGCGGACTATCATGTTTTCTCCTCTGACATTTCTTCATGCTTGCTCTTCTCTGGCCGCAATGAGCTCGAGCTCGACCACTGCAGTTCACTCCATGAAAGCTTGACTTGTATTTTTTCTTTCCTTTAATGTGCAGAGGTTAGCTTTATTCGATGATTTCATAACCTCTTTGGCTCCATACTCCTAAAATATTTGGAAGGCCCTAAGGCATGACTATATACTCCCTTATCGCGTTCTTTTTGAACTTCGTATGCATAATCAATGTTGTGCTCTATTCTCACTATGAGGGAGGCTCGGTGGATTCTTCAAAGCTTTCGAAATCATGCTTTAAGGGAAGCTAAACTAAATTCGGCAGCGGCTTGGCTCCATCATAAATATAAGTGGTAATTTTCCTTTGTGTCACACATTTGTTCGCCGGAAACTTAAATAGTTCTTTTGCTGCATGGATTTTAGCCATATCGGGCCGCAAATGTACCTTGTGAATTTCTTGACTTTTGGAAGCCAACCCGGAATGAAAACCTATTAGTGTATCCATTTGAAGCATTTATGTTTGTGGGTAATATATAGAAATTTGAATATGTGCCTTCCTCATGCATTTGCTCAATTCATTGCCAGAAACTACATTTTATTACGAATTCCCTTGCTATTTAATTCAAGACTTCACATGGGTTACTACTGCAATTATTTCTTCTGCACTTTGAAGCTAACCCGAAAATGGGCACTCGAAATCTTTAAGGGAAACTGCATTTTCTGTATTTTGATGCTAAACTGAAAGTGGGTCTTTGGGATTATTAAAGAAAATTGCATTTTCTTCTCTTCCGAAGCTGGACCTAGCACAAAAATCTTCACATTTTGTAATTTACTGCTGTTTTTATGAGAAACCCATATAGGTATCATAGATTATCATATTTTTGTATTTTCGAAAGCAAACCCTCATGTGGGTACTTGGGATTTCTGAAGAGAACTGTATTTTGTTCAATCTAAAACTTGCTCCACAACTAATGGCCATATACAGGCTGTCATACTTATGCATCAAAATAGGCCTTATGTTATTTTCTGGGCTTGACCCACTATTACTAGTTGTGTTTCCTCATTCATGTTCAAAACCCGACATGGGTATACTGAAATATAATGGAACTCTTATTTGAGTAATAACCCTCATGCAGATACTCATTATCTTGAAGGAAAACTATTCATTTGTTATTTCTGTCGAAAACTAGTATGACTCTCCATGATGTTCACAAGATTCTGAAAAATCTGTCTTGAATTTAAAATCTCATATGTGTATTGAGCTCGAAATTGTACACTTCATAATGGTCTTTCATAGAAAAACAAAACCCTGCTCCTTTCTGTAGAAGACTCAACTGAGTATCAGGAACCTTTGAAGAAAAATATGTTATAAACTCAAGCTCTAATATGGGTATATGAAGAAAAATAAACAAAAACACTACACATTGATTTGCATTCAAGTTATGGGCTCAACCCATGATGACTTCCAACTGGTTTCTGTTGCTTATCTTGTAAATATGGCAAATTTTTTACCTTACTGCTTTGACAAGATCTCAACTGAATAATTTGGAAATGATGAAAATCCTGTTTATTTGTTGTATTTAATATTAGGATTTGATTCAAATAACCAGTGATATTTTGCTTTCACTTCTATTACAAAAGGATGCCTTGAATATTTTTCTTTACTTTTAACCTCCTTAGCATTTTGTACGTCTCAAAAGAAAGCAACTCAATGCATCACTGTTGTTTGCTTTAATATGTCTTCAGAAATATAAAAAGAACATGATAGGAACAATAAGAATATGTGTGCTTGTCCATATTCATTGACTCATATTACTCGGTATTCCGCTTTGGAATTTTTGTAACTCTCTTTGATAGTTGAATAACACCTAAGCTTGATTCATAATTTTTTTTCCTTTTGATAAAACATCTAACCTCTTGTCACAGAACTGTCTTTGACATGGAACTTGAGAATGATTCACACTTGTCCATTATGAAGAGAAGGATCACCATGCTTGTAATGCTTGTATTGCGCTGAAATGTCTTTGACACTCCTTAATCTTAACTTATAGCAACTTCTACCTTTTGTTCTTGAACTCCATAGAGATTTTAAAATTGAGACACTACATCACTTTATAGTGCCTTATTCAGTTCAACATGCAAAGCGATCACCCATAACTCATTACGGAAGACAAAGCTTACTCTCTTTAATAGATGATCACTTACTTGATATTCATAATGTTGTTGCTTTTAGATCAACTTAGAACTAGAAACTCCTTCAGCACTCAAATGCACTGTCTGTGTTTGTTCTCATGAGCAACATGGTACTCTTCATGCATTTTTATATTTCACTATACAAACTGCTCTTAAAATCTGTTCTCTTTGACAATGAAAATTAAATCAAACCATTAAGGTATAATGTATGCCTGTTCACTATCCGAGAAAGAATTGATGAATTGAAACTTAAATGACATTTGATTAAAATCAACATAGAAAATGTAGTTATTCAACAATCTTTGATATAAATGTACTCAGTTAAATTTATTAAGTGAACTAAACTCACTATTCACCTGTAGCCTTCAGAAAGAAAACCTAATCATTATGAATGCACAATTGGTTTCATTAATTAATGGATTCTCTATTTTACTCTTTCGGTTGTTCTCATTTCATTTGATGAATATGATAAAGTATCTTTTAAAATCAACCCATTTAATGAATAGGGCAGCATGCCGAGCTCGACCCTTGTGGGAGCCCATTTTACTCCACATGCTTGGTCTTCAAAAAATGTTCAGCTTCATGATTTTACCTATACCTACACAAGGAAACAAACAGTGTTAGCATAAAAATGGAACATGTTGATCATGATATTGCTATTTCTTCTTCAGCTCACTTCTTTCATACTGCACTTGATTGATTGTTTCAATGCATTGCTAATAGTATGTTGTACTATTGTAGGTGCATCATATAAGTTACATCATAGTCGGAGCCACTAACACCCCTCTTTTCCTCTTACGAACCGACAAAACAGAGATGGCCGAGTGCACCATTCAACATCAAGCGTCAATAATTTGCAATGATGTTATATTTATTACTTATATGTTTCCCTTTCCCACATCTTCCGGTAGCGCAGTATTGCTGGTAGAAATGTGTTATGATCCTGCGATTATATCGACTTATTGTGGATCTTGATTTCAATTCTACTTTTCAATTGAAAAGAAAATGCATTTTCATGCAATGTTGTAATATCATTCTAATTGTGAAATCAAATGAAGCCTTGTAAAAATATGAGTTCTTTACGAAATGAATAAAAGCATCTGAAATGCTATTTTGCTCATGTACTCAATTCTGTATTTCTTTTAAATCTACAACATTTGAATGGCACTTTGAAACTCTATTCTTCTTTTAAATGCATAACTGTTGTTCAATGAAAAGTGACAAAGTAATGCTAAACAACATTTAAAATTCAATCTGCAGTTCCACTTAATGTTGAAAAACAATCAGCCAACTCCTCAATTTGAGTTGAGGCGAAAAATATATAAACATTTTGGTGATTTCCGCTATATGCTTGCCTACTAAGCATAGATCAATGGCCTTTAAACAATTCATTGGGCGCGGAGTCAATTACGCCCTTCTTGAAACAGAAATTTGAACAACAACACTCCCAAGCTTGTTAGCAAGAAAATGGAAACAAACTAAAACAAAATAACGAGATACTGGTGGCCAACAAAACAATGCACAACAGTGCTTATAGAAAGCAAACTATTGAAATGAAATGTGTGAAACACACTTATTTGCAAACTACCCTACCTAACAGTGAGATAACTTATCTCAAAGGAAGTGCTTGAGGTGGATCCCATTTACTGGGATAGACAACACCTCGCTAGTCATCTTAGAAAGTTGGAATGCGTTGTGTTCCTTGCATTCGGTAATCACATAAGGCCCATCCCATATTGCATCGAACTTGCAATGTCGTCCAGGTCTTCTTTTAAATTTATTCCACTTGAAAACTAGATCTCCAATAATAAAATCACAAGGCATTGCCCTCTTGTCAAAAGCATTCTTCATTTGTGCTTGATGTATTTCTAGCTGTCTCAGAGCTTCTTTTCTAGTTTCTTCTAGCTCAACCAGCTGTGCAAACCTTACTTCAAGAGGTTGCTCATTCAGTAACTCCAGTTCTTTAACATAACTTAATGTTGGTAATTCAATTGAAATAGGCAACTTAGCCTCTCTGCCATAAGTCAAAACAAAAGGTGAACAACCAGTGGCTCTTTTAGGAGTTATTCTGTCAGCCCAAAGGGCTAGCTTCAAATTTTCATGCCACGTTCTCTGGTTATCTTCAACAGTCTTCTTGATTATTTGAATCATATTTTTATTTGTGGATTATGCTTGACCATTACCTTGCGGATAATAATTTGATGACGTGTTCAGATAGATGTTATTTCTGACAGACCAATTTGAAATCTTTATTCCGATGAAAGCTAAACCATTATCTAAAATGATTGAATCTGGAACACCAAATCTCGATATGAGATCTTGATAAAAATTAAGCACTGAAGTCTCGTTTGCTTCCTTTAAAGCAACAACTTCAGTCCACTTTGTAAAATAATCAGTGGCAGTAAGAATCCACTTATGACCTGCACTTGAAGGTGGGTTTATAGGGCCAATAAAATCCAAACCCCACTTAGCAAAGGGTTGTTCTACCTAAATCGGATGCAGGGGCAGTGGTGCAAGCCTCTATTTACCAGCAAATAATGCACATTTCTCACACTTTTTGACCCATGCAATAGCATCCTTAAATAAATCTGGCTAGTAATAACCAGCTCTCATAATCTTCAGAGTTGTTGTTCTTACAGCAAAATGACCTCCAAAAGGTCCATCATGAAACTCTGCTAGTAGCTTGTCAACTTGATTAGGTTGAATGCAACATAATAAGACACCTTGGAAATCTCTCCTATAAAGAATGCCATCAATAACTGCATAAGGGATGGCTTGAAATCTGTAGTACCTTCTTTTTGCTCTATCCAAGCCTTCGAGGCATTCACCAGTTTGCAGATAATGTATCATCTGATGCAACCATGTAGCAGGGAGTGCTTGAACAACACTTAAAACATCATTATTTAACACTGTTTCTGCATTTGCAGCCTCTATTAAGCTGTTGTTTTCACTTCCAGCAATCTGCTCACACAAACCTTTGCCTCTAACGAGCTTGGTTACTTTAATGTCAACATCGAACTCCATCACTTTAGTGATCCAACCAGCACGCTTATCATTAATATCCTTGTTAAGCAGAAAATCTTTAATAGTCGAATGCGCTACTAGCAAATGAACCTTGTTGTTGGACAACATGTGTCTAAATTTCTTCAAGCTTCTTACAACAACAAAAACATGTTTCTCAACAAAAGAATACTTTACCTCATAATCATGTAAAACTTGACTGAAAAACGCTATAGGCTGCTCCAAGCCTTCATCGTTCTGTTGGCATAACATAGCCGAAACTGTATCAACTCCTCCAAAAGCATATAAAATGAAATCTCTGTCAAAGTTTAGATTAATGAGAGTAGAAGCGGCTGCGAGCGCCTCTTTGATCTACTTGAAGCTCTTCCTGCCTTCCTTAGTTCAGCTAAATGGCATATTCTTCTTCAGCATATAAGTGAGAGGTTGCAACAAAGCTACAATATTTGGTATAAACCTCCTCACAAAATTTATTCTCCCAAGAAAGCTTTGCAAGCCTTTCTTATGAGCTGGTAATGGCAATTCAAGAATTGCGGAAACTCTTTCAGGATCAATTGAAATACCTTTCCTTGAGAACAATGTCGGCAACTTTCCCTCATGCAGAAAAGATACGCTTCTTAGGATTGAGAGACACTCTGAACTCTGCACCTCTAAAAAATATGTTCAAATGATCCAAGTGTTCATTAGCATTTTGGAAAAATGGTAATATCATCTAAATATACCAAAACAAACTTGTTTATGAGGCCATGGAAGGCCATATCCATAGCACGCTAGAAAGTTGCTCCAACATTTGATAAGCCAAAAGGCATCTTCTTGTAGGCCATCGTGCCCCACTTGGTTGTAAACGTTGTTTTGAACTGATCCTCTTGCTTAACCAGAATCTGGTTATAACCTGAGTAGCCATCTAATAAAGAAAATCTGTCAAAACTAGAAACTACCTGTAAAATTTGCTCCATAGAAGGGAGTGGGTAATGGTCTTTCAAAGATGCTCTATTCAGATCTCGGAAATCGACACAAAGTCTGATTTCTCCACTCTTCTTCCTGACTGGTACTAAATTTGACACCCAAGAGGTGTGCTTGATAGGGAAAATAATACCGCTTTCAACTAGCTTATTCAGTTCAGCCTTCATAAGGTGCTCCAAGTTAGGATTAAGCGGTCTTTGCTTCTGCCTTACGGGTTTTGCGTTGGGCTCAAGCTCGATGGTATGCTGTGCTAAATCAGGGTTAAAACCTCTCAAATCTTTGTATTCCCAAGCAAAAATATCACTATATTTCTGACATAATAGAATGAAAGCTTGTTGTTCCTCTTGACTGCATACCTTACCCAGCTTGAGAACCTTACCCTTGAAAATTTTGATAGCTGCATAGTGCTCCTCCTTGATAGTCAAGCTGCACTTGTCCTTCCGAACTTGATCATCTGAGTTAAACACAGATTCTAAGGTGACCAATCCTTTTGGCAGCTTATTGGTCTTTAATTGCACAATCTGATCCTCGTATTGCTACTGCCATTTTTGTTGATTTCCATTGCTAACCGAACTCAGCTTCAACAATTAGAAAAAAAATTCACAATTTGCTCATCGCTGTCAAAAACCTGCCAGCTCACATTATTGTCAGGTACAAAAGGTCTGACCACTATTTTCACGTATTGGCGTGCCTCTACCTTATGAATTTCCTTAGGAATATCAAACTGGGCTCCTATGGCAGCGAGCCTATCAGCATGCTTATTTTGATTCTGAGGAATCGCCATGATGTTAAAAGCATTGAAATCTTCCATTAAATCCCATACACGATGCTTGTATTTCTTAAGCAAATCATTCTTAGCAACATTTAAATTTCTGACCTGATTCACAACCAACTTTGAATCACCATGAACTTGCAAGCATTTAATACCTCGTTTGCGGGCCCACTCAAGGCCATGCACCAACACTTCATACTCAGCTGTATTATTTGAATAGTTGAAAGCAAATCTGCAAGCTGAATAATACTTATCTCCTTCAGGTGATATCAGCATAGCTCCACCTCCGGCACCAATACTACTCCTTGAACCATCAAAATAAAGTTTCCATAACTCATTATCTTTTCCTACAGATGGTTCATCCTCTTTGCAAAGATTAGGCATGTCGCAATCAGACTCACGAATCATATAAACTCCTAATCCTACCTCATCTGTGTTTTGAAACAGATCAAGCTCGTGATCTTCGGCTGCCCATTCATCAAAACTGGTGTAGTCTTCCTGGGTGCCACAGTCTGAGGTCATGGTTTGCTCCTCCATTGCAGAGGTGGCATAGAGATTAGCATTTATAGGGTTTGGGGAGTATGGTTCGATATGGTCTTTGGCGAGAGGCTCAGACTTTATGGTCACTTTTGTACCATACCTTGTTCTAAAAAATAGATGAGACCAATCAAAAGACAAAAACCCACCCAACTTGGCTGTAAAATCCCTTGATAGGAAAATGGAAAAATATGGTGGTAAGACTATGACATGAATATCCTAATGAATAGCGAAACTTGGGGATGTGTGCAAGGTAAGGGCTAAATTTATGATAATACCAGCAGTCTTAACAGTAAACCCATCTAATTGCACTACGCTTTTCTGAGGATTTGGCTCATACACAAGACCTAATTTATCAGCTAAACTCTTAGGCATGACTAAACTACTGGCACCAGAGTCGACCATACAATTATGCACAATTTTATCACCTATGATCAGACTTAAGTAAAACAGAGGGGGTTTTACCTCTTTTTCTTTCTACCCACCTTTGTCCTCCAGATCGTTAGCCAACTCAACTTTCACAACTCCTTGATTTGCATTGTCAGAAATAAATAACTCAGCCAAAGCACTCTACAGCAGAATTTTCTGCCCTGGAAGCTGCACAACATCTAATATCGACATATTGACAGTAGTTTTCTTGAGATGCTCAATGATATTGAAGGATGAAACATTTACCTTCTGTTGGCTTTTTGTAACAGCAGCTTCATTTTGCTTTTGTGTAGGCTGAGAATGTATTTTTAGTTGCTATTTGCTGGGTATCTCCTACCCTCTTTGCAGAATCTTCATTTTAGGCTACGTAGCAACATTGATTTCTGATAAAACCAGTTGATTACTGACTAGTGGTTGCTACTGTGAAGTTCCAGCTTGCTGTCCTAGATCCATAGCTCATTTTTTAGATCTAGTGTTGGCTGAAATAGGGGAATTTTCTCGATCTTGGCCATTCACACCATAGAATTCAGAGCTCTGCCAGTTCGGCAAGGTGACTTCTACATTATCTTGTTGTTCTTGATTCTAATCTGCAATATTTTCTGAAACAACATATACATTTTGCACCATTAAAGCCTGGTTTCTCATTCCGTTGGTGCACGCCGACTGGCTATGGGGTTGATTGCATGGGTAACACCAATTGCAATTTTGAACAACATTATTTTGCGGCACAAGTTCTTTTGATGTGCTGGCCATGTTCGGATTGTACGGTTGGAATGGCCGAGGGTTAAAATTCCTTCTTCGGGCCTGATGGCCATTTTGGAAAGCAGGTCTACTTTGTTGATTTTGCTGATAAGGGGCTTGATAAGGCTTGTGCTCTTGGCCAACTTGCTTCTTAATAGTCACAAGATCATTCCCAAAGTTCTTTAATATGCTCTTAATCTCTTGCATCTCTGGATTTGGGGCTGAGACAGTGACCTCTTGGGCTGTATTACGGTATCCTATTGTTGGAACTGGCGGGACAACAACCAAGGGAGGTATAGCAATAGGAATAGGCAGCTGTATTTCTGGAAACAAGGGCATGGGGGGTCTAGGAGCTATATCTCCAGCTTGAATAAGGCAATTTTCAGCGTTAATAGCAATATTATAAGCGTTAGGAAGTTTTAGACCACCCATAGACTAAGTCATGACAACAATCTTGCTATTCAAAGCTTTTAAATAAAATAGGAATGCATGTGCCGGTAAGGGCTTTACCGTTGCCAGGATTCTGTCCCAAGTCCTCTGAAATCTGTAGTTGAAATTCGCCAAGTGTTCGTGCGGCACCCTTTGAATGGTACTCAACTGCTCTAACAAAGATAAATTGTCAGATTTATATGCAAAGTGCTAGTATAGGCCATTACCTAAAGCGTCCCATGTTGCGATTGAGTTTGCAGCGAGACCTCTGAACCACTGTAGCGCTTTTCCCTTAAGTAACGCAGCTAACAACCTTAGAGCGACGTTCTCTTGAGTGATATTGTGCACCGAGCATAACATGGCTACGTCACGGATGTGTTCAACTGGTGTGGTGTAATCCTCTCCGATGAAATATGGTAATCCTCAAAGGGCTGCAACTGGAATATCATCATGTTGGGCAAGATCTAACAGACTGCCTCTATTGAAGGGTGCGAATGGGTGTTGCCTTGGTGGTGCTGCCATTGATGGTACTTGTGAGATTGGTACTAGTACACTAGGTGACAGAACTAGAGCTCCAAGAACGGGAGGTGTTGACTTTGATCTTGCAGGGGCTTCAAAAAGCCTTCTTGTTGTCCTACCTCTTCTTCGTGATGGGGACAGCTCCTGATACTTGAAAGTTTTTGAACTTGATCTTGTTTGAATATTTCTCATGCGCAAGTTGTACTAGCATGCAGAAAATAGAACCGGAGTCACCAAGTATATTGATAGCCTCCAGAAGGCTGGAAAAAATTTGCTACATACACCAAACAACAAACTGAAATATTAAATATTCTGTGAAAGTTACTTTTAATGGTCCCACCAGGCGTGCCAAAAACTGTTATCAATAGTTTTGCACCCTGCTAAATACAATATTTAGCAAACTATTGAAACATGGAAACCTCTTTCAGATGTGGGTGATCTGCGCGAAAGAGGAATCTCCAGAGTGAGTTGGTTCTCTGAATGATAAGTCCTATTCTAAAACTCCAAGGGAAAAGGGATAAAAGATGAACTGAAAATAAATCTGAATCTAACTAATGATTGACTAAAACCTCTGATAGAAAACTGAAACTTGCCACTCACAACAATCCCTTCACTACAATGATTCCTACAATCTCACCAATACATGATTTCATCATTAATTCATATGAAGATTTAGAACTTCAAATACAACACATAACCTGAAAACATGAAAACCTGTGCAGAAGAACTCATAAAGATAGGACATTAAGGTTTCAAACTTGAATACACAAAATATCAAACTGCTGTTACCAGTCTTGAGACAAGAAAGTGGAAAGAAGAACTTTGTTGTATTATTGGAACTGAAAGAGTGTCAATCTGTCAAAACTGAGTACAATGTTCACAAGCTCAAAAATGCATAAGAGCAGGAACTATGATTCTGAACTGCTGAGAATGGAGAGTTGAAAGACTAAGTCTATCAAAAAGAACTCTCAAGGAAAACCCTAATCCGAGCTCAGAAAAAAGCTCAAGGAAAAAGGCTCCAAACAAACTCAAAAACTGCCTTAAAAGTAGAAAAAAGCATAATGCTTTTATGATTACACTGTCAAGCCTCTAAAAATAGGCTAAATCTACTTTAAAAGCTCAAAAAACACCTTATCTCTCCAAGATAAGTCTCAAAATCCGACCAAGAGGCAAAAGCAAATAAAAGATCTGCTAAAAATAGCAAGAAAACATAAAGCAATTTATAGAATATCGCTTTTATGATTCTGCTTTACAAGATGCAGATTTTTTAATTTGTCTATTTTTGCAATTTAAAGATTGAAAATCTTTTGCAAAAAGAAAAACTCCTTATTCCTCCATTACAACATTCTGATTTTCACAAAAATCATAAAAACATTAATACATATCAATTATCCCTTCATCAAAACTCCAATTGATTTCTCTAAAATCAATTAAAAATAAAACCCTAAAATAGATAATTTGACCTTTAAACAAAAGCACCTAGGTCAAATGGCATTAAAATCTAAACTTAGATCACAAGATATTCATCAATATTATCCCCAAAGCTTAATATCTCACCAAGGCTTAAAAAAAAACACTAAGTCCTAACCCATAGACCAACCTAGGAATCCGGCCTCCATGATATACATTTAGACTTAGGTTTAATAAATCACAAGGAAGGCATTATGGATTTCGACCTCCATTGAAATTCACCACATGTGTTTTGATTGAATATTCTAGAACATCATAATGCTCGAATTAGGGTTCGGTCAAAACAGAATCAAACCCTAATGATCACTCATTCTACACTCCTCAACCTGCAAGAAAGAAGCTCTGCCGCCCTCTGTCACCGCCATGACTCTGTCAAGCTCGAGCTTGAATGCTTGGAGGAACTATTCCATGTACTTCAGATAGCTAAATCTCTAGTGGGTAAGCCTCCTTTCATGGTATAATAGCTTTTCCTTCTTCCTTATTGAAAATCAAAAGGCCCTAAGGTCGCGGCCTGCATGAGTTTATGAGTTTATTTCTAACTCATTGCTATGCTTCATGTGACTTCAGCCCACATGAACTCAAGCTTGGCTTATGTTAGTCTACTCTGTGAGAGCTCACCTGAGAGCTTCACCTTATACTATTTGCTTTCTTCTACTGTGCGAAGGTAAGCTATTTCGATGGTTTCATCCTTGCTTATTTTGGCCTTGAGGCCGTAGTGAACACAACTTCATACTTCTATTTTTTCTTTTTGATTTTTCTGAATGTCTTCCTATGCATACACCAGTGTCATTAGTCCCTCCTCAAAAAGCTCGGCCACTCTTTTAAGAACTTGGGCCCTTGGCATTTGGAAGTTATTTGAAACTTCTGGCCGCAGCTTGAGTGCTCCATCATAAACATAAACTGGTAATTCTCCTCTGCTACACACTTGTTCTCTAGAAACTTAAATAGTTTCTTTTCTACTCATGGATTTCTGGCCATGTCAGGTCGTGCCAAAGGCGCACTGTAGGGAGCATTCCTTGTGGATTTTGGGTTTGACCCAAAACATAAAATCGACCATTATGTCTATTTAAAAAACATTTCTGCATATGGGTATCACAGAAAGCTAAAAATAATTGCATTTCCTTCCTCTTGTCGCTCGATCTAGCACAAAAATCTTCACATTTTGTAGTTTACTGCTGTTTTTATGAGAAACCCATATGGGTATCATAGATTATCATATTTTTGTATTTTTGAAAGCAAACCCTCATGTGGGTATTTGGGATTTTTGAAGAGAACTTTATTTTGTTCAATCTGAAACTTTCTCCACAACTAATGGCCATATACAGGCCGTCATACTTATGCATCAAAATAGGCCTTTTGTTATTTTCTGGGCTTGACCCACTATTACTAGTTGTGTTTCCTCATTCATGTTCAAAACCCGACATGGGTATACTGGAAAATAATGGAACTCTCATTTGAGTAATAACCCTCATGCAGATACTCACTATCTTGAAGGAAAACTATTCATTTGTTACTTCTGTTGGAAACCAAGAATGACTCTCCATGATGTTCACAAGATTCTAAAAAATCTGTCTTGAATTTAAAAACTCATATGTGTATTGAGCTTGAAATTGTACACTCCATAATGGTCTTTCAGAGAAAAACAAAACCCTGCCTTTTATGTAGAAGACTCAACTGAGTATCAGGAACCTTTGAAGAAAAATATGTTATAAACTCAAGCCCTAATACGGGTGTATGAAGAAAAATAACAAAAACTGCACATTGATTTGCATTCAAGTTATGGGCTCAACCCATGATGGCTTCCAACTGTATTCTGTAGCTTATCTTGTAAATATGACAAAACTTTTACCTTACTACTCTGACAAGATCTCAACTAAATAATCTGGAAATGATGAAAATCCTATTTATTTGTTGTATTTAATATTAGGATTTGATTCAAATAACCAGTGATATTTTTCTTTCACTTCTGTAACAAAAGGATGCCTTGAATATTTGTCTTTACTTTTAACCTCCTTAGCATTTTGTACGTCTCAAAAGAAAGCAAATCAATGCATCACTGTTGTTTGCTTTAATATGTCTTCAGAAATATAAAATAACATGATGGGAACAATAAGAATCTGTATGCTTATCCATATTCAGTCCAGGGCTCAACCATTATTGTTTCTTTTGCACTTCCAGTTGCAAAACTCATACTTTAGTATTTGTTATTAAAGCTGATCTTAACTCCTCTCCAATCCCTGCATCTTCATTTTATCATGACAAGCTAGGCTACTTAAGGCATTTTGAACTTCTTATTTCCAGCAATCTTGTTTGTTCATTAAGGAAAGGATTCCCTCTTAACGTATATTGTTTCCATGCCTATAATTGTATGCACAGCAGTGTCTTTTCTGATTTTCTCTCAACCTTAACAAATCAATATCTATCTTCTGCTTCAAACATATGTCTCCATAATCTGATTTTAGCAATTCTTCCCATATGTGCCTTGCTTGACACCTATAACTCACTAAAAACAAAACGGATGTGCATCACATTAGATTGTTGTCCTTCACTAATCATTGATACACGATCCTGTTTGAGGCACCATCCCAACCAGAAAGAGTTATTTGTCCTTGTTGTAGCTTCGAATAACCAGTACTCCATATTCAGGTATTGTATCACTGATGCTTGTTACTATATCAAGCTACTTCCCTAGTCTTTTGTTCTTAGGCATAACTGACCCCTCACAAACTGCCTGCTCTTTCTTTAATATTCTAGAATGATCACTTGCTTGATATTCATAATACTGTGTTTACTTTAACAGTCAACTTAGAACTAGAAATTCATTCAACACTCAAATGCACTGTCTGTCCTTTGTATTCCTGAGCAACATGGTACTCTTCATGCATTTTTATATTTCGACTTATCAAACTACTCTTAAAATCTGCTCTCTTTGACAATGAAGATTAAATCAAACCATTAAGGCATAATGTATGCCTGTTCACTATCCAAGAAAGAATTGATGAATTGAAACTTACATGACATTTGATTACAATCAGCACAGAAAATGTAGTTATTCAGCAATTTCTGATGTAAATGTACTCAATTAAATTTATTAAGTGAACTAAACTCATTGTTCACCTATAGCCTTCAGAAAGAAATCTTGATCGTTATGAATGCACAGTTGGTTTCGTTACTTGATGGATTCTCTATTTTACTCTTTTAGTTGTTCTCATTTCATTTGATAAATATGATAAAGTATCTTTTAAAATCAGCCCATTTAATGAATAGGGCAACATGTCGAGCTCGACCCTTGTGGGAGCCCATTTTACTCCACATGCTTGGTCTTCAAATAATGTTCAGCTTGATGATTTTACCTATACCTACACAAGGAAACAAACAGTGTTAGCATAAAAACAGAACATGTTGATCATGATATTGCTATTTCCTCTTCAGCTCACTTCTTTTATACTGCACTTGATAGGATTTGATTGTTTCAATGCATTGCTAATAGTATGTTGTACTATTGTAGGTGCTCCATATAAGTTACATCATACTCGGAACCACTAACACCCCTCTTTTCCTCCTACAGGTCGACGAAGCTCGAGATGACGAGGTGCACCACTCAACATCAAGCGTCGATAATCAGGCAATGATGATTATGTTGTTATGTGTTTTCCTTTCTGCATCTTCAGTAGTGCAATGTGCTATTAGAAATGTATTGTAACAGTTACAGTTATATCCACGGCTTGTGTGGATCTTTGATTTCAATTCTGCTTTTCAATTGAAAAGAAAATGCATTTTCATGCAATGTTGTAATATCATTTTGATTGTGAAATCAAATGAAGCCTTGTAAAAATATGAGTTCTTTACAAAATGAATGAAAGCATCTAAAATGCTATTTTGCTCATGTACTTAATTTTGTATTTCTTTTAAATCTGCAACATCTGAATGGCACTCTACAACTCCATTACTTCACTAAAATGCATAATTGTTACTCAATGCAAAAAGTAATATGAAACAGCATTTAAAATTCAATCTACAATTCCACTTAATGTTGAAAAACAATCAGCCAGCTCCTCCATTTGAGCTGAGGTGAAAAATATGTAACAGTATGATTTTTCTTTCTTCACCTAAACCTTTCTTTTTTTTTCTTTTTGGGTTTTGATTTATTTCATAGCACAGTAATCACCATCTAATTTGTAAGTATCTTCTCTTTTGTGTACTTTTAAAAAAAAAAAATCATGGTATTAACACTTAGGCTCATTTTTTAATAGTAGCAACACTTGGGTTCCTTTTTCAATAGTAATTGTATGTGGATTTGATATTAGTAACTTTAGGGTTCAACAAGAAAATTTCAATTTCTTGTAGTTATCTGAATGATGATAGTGAACCATGAATTGTATTGCATTGGATTGCAGATCTAATCCTTGTATTGCCCAATGATATTACACTGGGATCGATAATGGCTTACATGCCCTAGCTATGAAACCTTTGTTGATGACCTTGAATAAAACATGGCCATTTGCCCTCAAAAATTCCCAATATGTTGTCACCACTCTTGCTAAGAGCTACTCGGTGATTTTTTGTCTTCAGTTTGAACCAAAATTGGGCTCAACTGTTGTCAGTAAGGATTCGACAATTGCTTTTTTTCCACTTTTTTGAATGATGGTGAAAGGTGTGATCTCGGATGGTAATTTATTTTCTTCTATTTTCTTTTTGATTTCTTCACAACTAAAAATTGCATGATTCTCATCAAACGAACTTTCTTCCACATATACCATGACTGTGAGTCATTCTTTATAGTGTGTCCATAGTGCTCTACTAGTTTTGAGTGCACTAGTGTCACAAGCATGGTCAATGCATCATGGGTTGAGCTAGAATAGATTAGGTTAGTAAAGTTTGTTTGATAATTGGTTTAGTTTTAAATGTTTAATTGTCATTGTGAGCCCTAGGTGTAGCCAAATGTAACCAGTGTATGTTGGGTGGTATGAATGTATCTGGAAAATCATAGTGCATCCATGCCAATGTCAATTTCAGATACACTGGATGGCCAATATGGAATCCTTCCCAAGTGGACCTGATAATGATAAGGCCCAATATATATAAAAATTTACCCTCGTACTAAAACTCAACATAACAATCTTAACATAAATTAGAACTTTAATACATTTAAATTACATATAATGTAGCTTTCTTATCTGCCTAGTGCTTTATATTAGAATACAACAAAGAGTTTATTACTGATGAAGATATCTATGATACTTGTGTTGATAGTGTATTAGTCAAGTGCCATGGAAATTGTTTGAGCAGTCAATGTCTGTTTGTTTTAGTTCATAAGAAAAATCATTTCACAGAAAAATTATATGCAATAGTATTTGTTGTCTTTTCCTAGAATTTCATATGCTTTATGCTCATTTCATGATATTGATAATGGTTTACACAATTATATGGTACTTGCCATTTCAATAGATTGTGATGGTATGCAAATTTTTAGCAAAGCGGTGGCCATAAATTCTAGATGCAATAAAGCATTGTCTACCTGACACATCAAACTTAGCAGCACAAGTTTTCATGTGATCACCTATTAGATGGTCTTGTGTTTTTACTACTTCAAGTTCAAATTTTAGTCAATAATTCTGTTAAAATTTTATTGTTAATTATTTCTTAGCAACTAGAATATTTACATGTTTGAATGATGGAATGTGCTACTAGCATAAGAAAATTGGACAGAAAAACAAAACAACTCATACTCAAAAAATATGACAGAAATGTTCTATAATTACAAGTGATGTAAATGTTGGTAAAGAGTAAAAGTGGCTTTACATATTTCACATACTAGCAAATTGGGAACCCCCATGCTCTCAACATTAGCATAAATATAATGCACATGCATATCTTTAACAATTGATTATTCTGACAAGGAAAAAGACCTTCAAACAACCAAATTGATTCTAATAGTGTTGTTGGATTGTAGCAATACCCAAGCATCTGAAAAGGCATGTAGTATTGGCATGTAGAATGATTCATGTCTTGAACAAAAAAAAATTGTTTTTAAACTTCTAGCTCTTTCCCCAAGTAAAACTGACAGCTGTAAGGCTAGATAATACAACCTTTTCTAGCATCCTCCATGCTAGCTTTCCATGCAATTTGTGAAACTATTGCCTCAACATCTGGCAGGCTATTTTATTTTATTTCTTTCAAAATAATGTAAAGCTTTGTCCTATCTAAAAACAATAAGAAATACAATTTTATTAAATTATAATATTAATTTTTTATTTCTCAAACTAAAAGTTGAGCACTTGGATCGGTATGTATTCTCTTTCATAGCAAGTTATCCATATTTTAAAAGATTTATCTTGTTGACCAAGCAGTTTTGTTTGCCATGATGAGATAAACCATTGGCCGTCCATTAAATATTGGTACTTGTGTTTGAAAAATATCACCATTAATCCTTTAAAGAATGACAAGAAGCATGTACTTTCCTAATTAAAATAGAGCATCCTTCATAGACATAACTTTTATTACTATGTTCAAAGGGAATGCAGATAATGGAGCACAATTCATAAGCTCATACTTTAGCATCAACTAGAAAAGTTTTCAGTATGTGTGACCTCTTTCTCGACCTTTCTCATCAATTCTTGTTGTTTTTTGTGCTTCAAAACAAGTGTAGTGCATCATTTTCTCTATATTGATGCATTTCTTACATAAAATTTTTTGACCTATAAATTAAAATTTCATCTACAAACTCTACAATTAGAGCATGGTGGTTCATAGTTCATACATTCAACCTTAATTTCAAATGTTGCTATCATGAAATTCATAGTACTAGAGTAAAAATAGATCCAATGGCATTTAGAGCAATTAGATTCTTGAGCTTGAAACAAGAGTTTTGCACCATTTCATACAAATATATTAATTGCATGACAAGAATGCTCACTACTTTTTCATCTGGTTTCTCCTATAAATCAAAATGTATCACGCTCTTCGGCAGGAACTCGATGCTTACGTCACTTGTTATATCTACATTATTTACATAGTTTATATATTATTAACATATATTAATTACTTATATATAAAATTAATGTTTTTGATTGATTAAGCAGGGAAAGGGCCTTGACCCTTACAAATTAGTATAGCATAGTAGAGAACAACAACCATTCAAAATAGCATCAGGGGGAAGTAGACCTGAAAGAAACTTCCCCTACCCAACAATCAAAAACTTAACCAATACCCTCTCGATCAAACATTATAGCCCTATCAGTCATAGTAAAAAAATACAACCAATTTTTCTTGAAATCCCACCAGTAGAATAAGTTATAATCGAATAACTTTAAAGTAGTGTCCATATAAAAACTAAAACTATTAACAGAAATATATCTTATCATATGATAGTCTAGGCACCACCAACCAGTAACAGTCTTAAAACCATCAGGAGTAGCACATAAAACCATAACAAGAATAGACAAAAAACCAAAACAAAGACCAAGGACTAAGAATCCTCGATCAAACTCCAAGCTTTCAGCAGGTCTTCGACCTTCTCCTTAGGCTCCATCTTTCCTGATAGATCCTCTTCGCCCTCCATCACCTTTTTCCTCTGCTGCTTCTTGATTTTTCCTTGACCCAAAATTGTAGCCATAACCGCCTTTTTCATAACAGCATCCACCACAATGCACAAACTCTTCACAACCTTTTCCAGGGCCTGGAATCTACTATCCTTATCATCCACTTTCATCATTTTTTCCATCAATTCCAACCTCTCCTCCACTCTTCTCATTATGTCAGTGTCAAAACTCATGAAATTCTATTCACTAGGGTTTTTTATTTCCATCACCTCTAAGTCCTTGGTTGTATTTCCATGATCCATAGCCCTATCATTAATTTCATCAGCCTCCTAACTCACTTCTTGTTGTGAATCACCTTCCATTTCCTCATTGTTGGAATCCTCCTCCTCAACAGACTCACCACCAAGGCTATCTAGGATTTCCTTCGAAGAGGACTCAAAAACTTCCTTTACTGCCTTCTTCCCCTTACTATCCTAAGATCCAAAGACACATTTTTCTCCTAAACTTTTTGAATTTTTACTGCTACCCGACCCCTTTGACACCGCCAAAGCAAGCCTGGTAGACCTTTGTCCCACTAGAGTAGAACATTCAGGGTTGTTATTGTCATCCAAGACAGTGATAGTGTTTGGGTCAACCCCCAATTCCCGAATAAGCATTTTCCTTTTTTTATTCGCCTCAGGGCCAATAGAAACAACACTTTGTTTCTCAAGAGTGGCTTTAAGAAGATCCGACCACGAAGGGTCCTCAGGGTTAGAAGAAGTCTTGGCAGGTTTTTTAGATGGGGTATGAGGGCGGCTCTCAATGAGTTCAATTTTCATAGAGTTCTTAGGGTTAGGGTTTTCAATCAACTTCAGGGAAATATTACTCTCTGTGGATGTGACCAGCACATATTTACAGATAGCATAAATTAGGCCCTGGTGTAAAGGTGGATTTGCACCATTGGTTAAGCTCTGACTCAGAGAAGAGAAGAGAAAGAAAGGCAGGTTAATCTTCTCAAGGTGTCGGATATGGTTAAGAATTGGGAAGCGGTAGCCATGAACCAACTTGAAGTGAATTTCAAGCGTGAAATATTTCATCATAAAATAACACACATTTTGGTATGAGGGAGGAAGTAAAACCCTAGAATAACCATTTTGGATTCTCTCAACCTTCTCTTTATCCTCAAAAAATTTCTCAATATAATCTTGGTATTTATCGTTACTTACCTTTGCCACCTTTTTTCGTTCATAGGTCAGTCCCATCACCTTAGTTATAAGCTTTGCATCCACTTTGAAATGGAGATCACCCATCTGCACCTCACCATCTTTCCAGGCATTTGCAAACTTATAACTCAGTTATTCATCTATAAAATTAATGTTATTCTTATATAGAGTTTTTAATAAAATATAGATTTGTAAATATATATAATCCTCTAAAATTATAAAATTATATATATATATATATAATTCATATTATTTAGGGGGTTAGGGTTAGGGTAAGGGTAGTTAGAATTAGGGTTAGGGTTAGAGTTAGAATTAGGGTTGCAGTTAGGGTTAGTGCTAGAATTAAGGTTAAAATTAGAGTCAAGGTTAGGGATAGAATTAGTGTTAGGTTTAGAATTAGGGTTAGGGTTAGAGTTTCAATTAGGGTTAGGTTAGAGTTAAAATTAGGGTTAAAGTTAGAATAAAAAAGGGTTATAATTAAGGTTAGGTTGTAATAATTAGGGTAGAATTAAGGATATTATTAGAGTTAGAGTTAGAGTTAGAGTTAGAGTTAGAGTTAGATTAGGGTTAGGTTTAAGGTTATTGTTAGATTTAGAAATGGAGTTAAGGTTAGGGTTCGAATTAGGGTTAGGATTATAATTAGGGTTAGGGTTAGAAATAAGGTTAAGGTTTGGGTAATAATTAGAATCAAGTTTATTATAGTTAGGATTACAATTAGATTTAGAATTAGGGTTATAGTTAGGTTTACAATTAGGGTTAGGGTTAAAATTAAGATTATGATTACAATTAGGGCTAGAATAGAATTAGGGTTATAAATAGATTTAGGGATATAATTATGATATAATTAATGTTATTATGAGGGTTGGAATTAGAATGAGGTTTATTGTTACATCTCGTCTCTTAGTTACCAAGTTACTTTTACCTTGTAAGTAAATATGATGATAAATGTTAAATCAAGACTTTTTGATATGTTTAAGTGAATGAAACACTGAATATATATTATGATGTTATTACTTTTGAAGGAATGATTATGTTTTATATTGATGAAAAATACGATGAATATATATGAATTGCAATATTATTACTTTAATGATTTGATGATGCTAATGAATTTTATGTGAACGGCTAACTACCTATGTGATCTACTAAGTTGAATGCGAGAACGGGTTCAAACCTCTAGAAGAGAGGGGAAGTATCACTCAAGAGAGGAACTTGGTCTAGTAACCCTTAATAAGCCTAATTGAGCATACACACACTCACACCCTAAATGGTCAAGTAGAGTCGAGTTAGTTCATGAAATCGAGTAAGTTATTGGTCGTATGTACGTGTATCGGTCTCTAGTTCCCTTTGGAAATTGGGATGATAGGGTAATTATTTTGAATAGCTTTGAATGCTTAGTATTGAAGTTATCAAATTGTTGTACATTCAGTGTATGTTCTACCTTGTGTATTATAAATATATGTTGATCGATAAGAATATACATCAAATGCATATATATATAGGTATGTATGTATGTATGTATGTATGTATGTATGTATGAGCAATAACTCATGTATATGAACGTATATATACGCACATGTAGGTTGAAATATTTACGTATACGTATATACAAATGTGTCATACACATGAGGACATCGATTGGATGGATATGTATATATATTATATATACACTTATCGATGAACATATATATGTGAGCTTGTTATTTAATAATGATATATATAAATATGCATATATTAATATATATATATATGTATATAATGGTTAATATATTTGATATCGACCAATTATATATATATATATATATATAATGAAAAACATTATACACTACATATAAGTATATATATTAACATATATATAATGTTTATATTTGAAATAATGCATTGGCACATTAATAGCAGACCATAGACATTGGTTAAAGGCTGGTAACTAAATCAACATGATCATAATATGTTGCACATATTGTATGCGCCAAAGAGAGTAAAGAAAAAGGATAGTGCTTTATACTAGCACATAGAATACTTTGAACAACGTTAAGATAAAGTGAATGGAAGAGTTGCAAAGACAACGTAATGAGAATATAAGGTTGTGCTCATTTAACGCATAATGAAACAAGTCAAAGACTTAGGGATAGTGTGTAAGAAAAGGAGACTATACTATGTGCATAGTATGCAAAGTTAATAATGTAAAATTGAACAAGTAAAGCACTTTGAACCAATGCATGGTTTTGAGAATAAGTCTTAGCCTTTGTAAATAGTGTTGCCACGTAAGTGAAGTGGGAAGCCAAAATGTGTGAGTCTAATCCTTTAAGAGCATAGTAAACCAACACATAAAGTATGAGAGACCAAGTCAACCATGGAATAAAGCACGTAGGAGTTAAGTTGTGTAAAAAATTGAGAGGGAAGTTGAAACTGTTTTAAAAACCTGTAGAATGTGTCAAAACCATGCTATAATTGTGGGTGCCAAATGTAGACACTAAAAATTGTCCTAGGCCTGCGACTCTTATTTTCTTCGTCATTTCCCCTTTCATTCTTTCATTCTTCATAATTAAATAATTTTCAATTATTTAATTATTTTCTAATGTCATATGTCTTCTATTAATTAAATAGTTTTAGTTATTTAATTAATTCATTTCTATCTTTATTCTTCCTTGATTAATTAAATAAATTTTATTTATTTAATTACATCACTAATTAATTCTCTTTCTTTCTAAAATTAAATAAATTCCTATTTATTTAATTTCTATGCCACTTTCCACTATAATTAAATAATTATTTTAATTATTTAATTATTCACTAGCCTTTTCTCTCATCAATTAAATAAATTTTATTTATTTAATTTAGTTTGTGCTCTCTTGAATTTTGAATTAAATCAATTAAATCATTATTTAATTCAAAAGGTCCCATTTGTCACATTCTTCTATAATTAAATAATTATTTTAATTATTTAATTATTCATTGGCCACCTAGATTAAATAATTTTATTATTATTTAATTTATTTAATTTCTCTTTATCTGTCTCAATTTTATCTTCCACCTCAAGTCTTTATCTATCCATGTCTCAATTAATCTCCACCCTTGATTAAATTATCTATAATTTAATCTTGATCATCAATCCTTATCATTTGCCCTAATTTTTCCCTAACCCTATTCCATACCTCATCTTTTAATCTTGACCATTGATTATTGTCCTTTCATCTTAGCCCTTCATTCAAAATTGAATTTCCTATAAAAGACCTTGTCATTACCATTTGTCATCTATCTACAAGCTATCTAGAGTCATCTTACTATCTTGCTATTGTTACCTATTTTTCACTACAAGCTCAAACAGGTAGAGTTGAATCAAGTTCATCATTGATAGGTACAAAAAATTTGAAGTTTTGTTGTTTAAGTATTCATTGATCATCATAGAGATCATTTTACATTTGAATCATAGTTTTATTGTGCAAGCATTTGAAATGGAAAATTGAAAATTTGCATAGTAATGCCTTTTATTCATTTTGTAAAAACACTGAATCTCGCACAAGCCGCGAGAGTAACTAAATTTGATTCTGACAATCAAATGATGAATACAAAATTTGAAGGACAAACTACACTACTAAAAATAACATAAGCGTAAAGAAGAGGAGTAATTCATCATTTCCTGTAATGATGAATCACTTTCATTGGCGTCTTCAGTCATCGCGTCTCTAAGCTACTGCAGCCTCGTTTCCTCGCTCCATGAACCTGCAAAATTGTAAAGGAAATGGCATTAGAGTTATACTCTAAGCAATGATGAATTACATTCTACCTTATGCCTACGCTACCAACAGGAATGTAATTTGCATCAAAACAAGCATTCATCAGATGAGAGGCTGACAATCAAGAAAAACATAACTCAATGGAAGCTTTCATCTTCTTTTATTTTGCTAACATGTTTGTTTCAGTGTGCAGGAACAGGTTCATCATGTTTGTGATCATTTTATCAGATATGTGGAGTAAAATGGGCTCCCACAAGGGTTGAGCTCGGCATATCAAGGAGGATACACTCTCAAGTTCCATACGTAAGTTCATGAATATTGATAATAGTCATTGAAAGTATCAATGCTGCTGAAACTAAATGATATAATCATGCAAGCAGCCTTATTTCAAAGAGATTTCAAAAAATAGTGTGAAGAACTCATCAATTTCATGTTTTGTTCAGCTCTGCTTTACATTTTCACATTACATCTAAATGAAGTATAGAGCCTCTTTGCATTGAAGAGAAACAGAATATTTGATCATTGGAATGTTTTTATAACTTCATAGGCATATCACCGTATAGGACAGTCCAAAGGTTGTACAAAGTATTTACATAATCATGGAGTATAACAGATTTGCAGTAATCTAACTCTCTACAAGTTCTTCAACAGAAAGCAATAATTATGGCTTAGACAACATTTAAGAGGTATGGAGAATACAGACAGGTATCTACATGCATGTTTGTTCCAAGTACTAGATAAGAATATCAGAAGGATCATGCTACAGGGTAATGCCTTCGTCATATTGTTGCATGCAGCTTATTAAGTCGTGAGTCTAGAAAGTTAAGCATTCAATTGTTACTAACAAAGCTAAGAGAAAGTTTGGATTTGACAATATCCATGATATGAATTTAATAGCAAATGATAGTCACAGCTATTACCAGTCATCAACATGCTAGTAAGGTACAGAGCAATAATGGAAGATATAATGGCATTAAATCAAAAGTGAGACATCAAACATGAAGACTTAACAGAGGTAATCTGTAGCAGCATCAAAGTACAGATTTATAATGGTGCAGTCATGGAGAATGAGCAGCAATGCCAACTTATTCATGATAATAAACTAAAGGAACAAAGTCAAATGACCGATTTATCTTCTCAACTTGAGGACAACCATGGTAGAGATGATAATGTACAACCATCTCAAAGGTCTGAAATACAAGAAAAACAAGATGAAATCAATTCAAAAGGTCAATCAGACTTTGCAAGAGAAGATAAATCTTGTCATCGAGAAAGGCATGATGAAATAAAGAATAGAGGTAATTCATTATTAAATGAACAACACATTGCCATACCTTAGAAGATACTCAAAAGATGTCAAGAACATTATACAAAGAATAATGGAGTCACAATGTCAAGGACAGTCATGAATAGAATGATGATATAGCTGGTAAAATAAAATGTTTTGAATTTTCAAAATCTCAAAGGACAGTCATTAATTTTCAGTGACAAGTAACAGATGCATATCTCTAAAAAAAAGAACATGACATTGACAGTCATCAAGGAGCTTTCTATAGCAAATGCAAGGAGTAGTATGAAGATTGTTAAATTTACAAGGAGGTGTCTCTATACAGATAACAAAATAGGCATGAGGAAGTATTCAAAAATCATGCAAATTCCTGCCCGGAATATCAAAACATTATTCACCATGGTGGTTGTTACAGCATTAATATTTCAATATTGCTCAGAAATGTTCTTATGGTAGAAAAAAATGCAAATATCTTTTTACCCCTGTAAGTATTTTATTCTAAAATGCAAAAATACAGCAAATTGGAAAGACCCAGATGGGGTTATCATAAGCCACGGCCAGGTATAGAGTATGTTAAAGTTTTTGAGCTATAAATGTATATGTACAGAGAGGTTGAGAACAAAAATCTGGAGGTGTTAATGGGTATGTACAATTTGTAAAAATCTCTTGGTGCGCAGCTCAGGGGTTTGCCTTTGGTTCCCAATGAAAGGAAGAATGTAACTACAAAAGGAAATAAATCAAATACCCAGGACAATCTTCTTAGTCGCGGCCATGAGTTTGGTGTATGGAAGTTTTTGACAGCAAATACATGGAGTTTTCTAATATTTGTTTTGTTCTTGTAGCATATACTCGGCTCATTTACTTCTTGTAACAGAAGAGTCAATAATAAAAAGGATTCAAGGAAATACTTTCATGGCAGTCACAGAAAGAGGAGTAAAGGAAAAACATCAATAATAATAGACAAGCTGCATTGTGAAGACATTACATAGATCTATGTTTTGAGAGGGCGTTTATCTATGTTTTCTTCTTCTTAAGTCACAATGAAATTCTTCAGAAGCAGCAAAGAAATGATGGCTTTGAGATTACAAAGATCTCATAAGTGGCGGCTAGCATCAAAATCCACTATGGCGGCCTGAAAGAGGTAGAAAATATTCATGAGAAGGAAGGAAATCAAACTTACCAGCGTTGCCATATACTTCCAGAAGTTCCTTCTTGACATGTGTTTGCCAGTTCAATTCATATAGCGGCCACAGCAGAGGGTAAATCACAGCCATGGTGTCCAAGGAAAACAACAGGGAAAAGAAAGTAATAGAATTTATCAAATAGTGAACTCAGTCGCGGCTTTTAAAGCCTTAAAAATGATATATAATGGAGTTAAGATACCTCGACTGGTAAAAAATGAACTTACCATGTGAAAATCGCAAGTTTCAGCTCAGAAAATATTCAAAAAGTGCAGATTCGAGC
The DNA here is from genome assembly GCA_007258455.2 of Sequoia sempervirens. Taxonomy (NCBI): domain Eukaryota; kingdom Viridiplantae; phylum Streptophyta; class Pinopsida; order Cupressales; family Cupressaceae; genus Sequoia; species Sequoia sempervirens. The sequence continues at coordinate 26,997 of VDFB02277690.1, forward strand.
CATTTCATGGTCAATTTCGAGCTTCAAACCCTACTCTATGGCAGCCAACAGCTTCTTCATGAAGCTTCTTTCCAAGTCAAGAGAGAAACATAATGATTTTTAGGGTTCAATATTTCTTTTTCTTCATGGGTCGATGATTTTTCTTTTGACTATCTTTTGAGTGAAAATCATTTGTATTTTTATTCTTCGTGGCCATGACTTTTAAGTCAATGAGCCTAATGATGGGGTGTGGTCGACCTTTCTGATAGACACTAGAGCTGAAGATGCAAAATATATGCCATAGTGTTATTTCAATATTGCTAATGGGGTCGATTATAGTGTTCTTTCAATAGTTTATGGTGGTTGGCTGATATTTATTTGAGTGAAGAGTGCAAAATATATGCTAAGTATGACATAAGGAGCTTAAAGATTGTGAAGTGGAGAGATATACTTTCTAAGTTAGCTTTATTCTTTTCAAGTTGTTTGCATTAAATAATGTAAATGAATTAATTAAATGATGCGTTATAAATCATTTAATTAATTAATCATCTTAAAATGCAAATAAAGATACTATGTAAAGCTAAATCACAATTTTACTTCAGTTACACATCAGACTCAACTAAATACTTTCACATGAAGATGGAGTTCCAATGTGCATGGGAAAATTGACAAGAACAAGACAATTTTGCATGCTTTAGCCCACCTTTTTAGGGATTTCCTA
>VDFB02277691.1:0-61629 GCA_007258455.2 Sequoia sempervirens
GAGACCAAGTCAACCATGGAATAAAGCACGTAGGAGTTAAGTTGTGTAAGAAATTGAGAGGGAAGTTGAAACTGTTTTAAAAACCTATAGAATGTGTCAAAACCACGCTATAATTGTGGGTGCCAAATGTAGACACTAAAAATTGTCCTAGGCCTACAACTCTTATTTTCTTTGTCATTTCCCCTTTCATTCTTTCATTCTTCATAACTAAATAATTTTCAATTATTTAATTATTTTCTAATGTCATATGTCTTCTATTAATTAAATAATTTTAGTTATTTAATTAATTCATTTCTATCTTTATTCTTCCTTGATTAATTAAATAAATTTTATTTATTTAATTACATCACTAATTAATTCTCTTTCTTTCTAAAATTAAATAAATTCCTATTTATTTAATTTCTATGCCACTTTCCACTATAAGTAAATAATTATTTTAATTATTTAATTATTCACTAGCCTTTTCTCTCATCAATTATTTATTTAATTTGGTTTGTGCTCTCTTGAATTTTGAATTAAATCAATTAAATCATTATTTAATTCAAAAGGTCCCCTTTGTCACATTCTTCTATAATTAAATAATTATTTTAATTATTTAATTATTCATTGGCCACCTAGATTAAATAATTTTATTATTATTTAATTTATTTAATTTCTCTTTATCTGTCTCAATCTTATCTTCCACTTCAAGTTTTTATCTATCCATGTCTCAATTAATCTCCACCCTTGATTAAATTATCTATAATTTAATATTGATCATCAATCCTTATCATTTGCCCTAATTTTTCCCTAACCCTATTCCATACCTCATCTTTTAATCTTGGCCATTGATTATTGTCCTTTCATCTTAGCCCTTCATTCAAAATTGACTTTCCTATAAAAGACCTTGTCATTGCCATTTGTCATCTATCCACAAGCTATCTTGAGTCATCTTACTATCTTTCTATTGTTACCTATTTTTCACTACAAGCTCAAATAGGTAGAGCTGAATCAAGTTCATCATTGATAGGTACAAAAATTTTGAAGTTTTGTTGTTTAAGTATTCATTGATCATCATAGAGATCATTTTACATCTAAATCATAGTTTTATTGTGCAAGCATTTGAAACAGAAAATTGAAAATTTGCATAGTAATGTCTTTTATTCATTTTGTAAAAACACTGAATCTCACACAAGCTGCAAGAGTAACTGAATTTGATTCTAACAATCAAATGATGAATACAAATTTGAAGGACAAACTACACTACTGAAAATAACATAAGCGTAAAGAAGAGGAGTATATCATCATTGCCTATAATGATGAATCACTTTCGTTGGTGTCTTCAGTCATCGCGTCTCCAAGCTATTGTAGCCTTGTTTCCTGGCTCCATGAACCTGGAAAATTGTAAAGGAAATGGCATTAGAGTTATACTCTAAGCAATGATGAATTACATTCTACCTTATGCCTACACTACCAACAGGAATGTAATTTGCATCAAAACAAGCATTCATTAGATGAGAGGCTGACAATCAAGAAAAACATAACTCAATGGAAGCTTTCAGCTTCTTTTATTTTGCTAACACATTTGTTTCAGTGTGCAGGAACAGGTTCATCATGTTTGTGATTATTTTATCAGATATGTGGAGTAAAATGGGCTCCCACAAGGATTGAGCTCGGCATATCAAGGAGGATACACTCTCAAGTTCCATACGTAAGTTCATGAATATTGATAATAGTCATTGAAGTATCAATGCTGCTGAAACTAAATGATATAATCATGCAAGCAGCCTTATTTCAAAGATATTTCAAAAAATAGTGTGAAGAACTCATCAATTTCATGTTCTGTTCAACTCCGCTTTACATTTTCGCATTACATCTAAATGAAGTATAGAGAGCCTCTTTGCATTGAACAGAAATAGAATATTCGGTCATTGGAATGTTTTTATAACTTCAGAGGCATATCACTATACAGGATAGTCCAAAGGTTGTACAAAGTATTTACATAATCATGGAGTATAACAGATTTGCAGTAATCTAACTCTCTACAAGTTCTTCAACAGAAAGCAGTAATTATGGCTTAGACAACATTTAAGAGGTGTGGAGAATACAAACAGGTATCTACAAGCATGTTTGTTCCAAGTACCAGATAAGAATATCAGAAGGATCATGCTATAGGGTAATGCCTTCGTCATATTGTTGCATGCAGCTTATTAAGTCAGGAGTCTAGAAAGTTAAGCATTCAATTGTTACTAATAGAGCTAAGAGAAAGTTTGGATTTGATAATATCCATGATATGAATTTAATAGCAAATGATAGTCACAGCTGTTACTAGTCATCGACATGCTAGTAAGGTACAGAGAAATAATGGAAGATATAATGGCATTAAATCAAAAGTGAGACATCAAACATGAAGACTTAACAGAGGTAATCTGTAGCAGCATCAAAGTACAGATTTATAACGGTGCAGTCATGGAGAATGAGTAGCAATGCCAACTTATTGATGATAATCAACTAAAGGAACAAAGTCAAATGATCGATTTATCTTCTCAGCTTGAGGACAACCATGGTAGAGATGATAATGTACAGCCATCTTAGAGGTCTGAAATACAAGAAAAACAAGATGAAATCAATTCAAAAGGTCAATCAGACTTTGCAAAAGAAGATAAATCTTGTCATCAAGAAAGGCATGATGAAATAAAGAATAGAGGTAATTCATCATTAAATGAATAGCACATTGCCATACCTTAGAAGATACTCAAAAGATGTCAAGAACATTATACAAAGAATAATGGAGTCACAATGTCAAGGACAGTCATGAATAAAATGTTGATACAGCTGGTAAAATAAAATGTTTTGAATTGTCAAAATCTCAAAGGACAATCATTAATTTTTAGTGACAAGTAACAGATGCATATCTCTAAAAAAAAGAACATGACATTGACAGTTATCAAGGAGCTTTCTATAGCAAATGCAAGGAGTAGAATGAAGATTGTTAAATTTACAAGGAGGTGTCTCTATACATATAACAAAATAGGCATGAGGAAATATTCAAAAATCATGCAAATTCCTACCCAGAATATCAAAACATTATTCACCATGGCGGCTGTTACAGCATTAATATTTCAATATTGCTCAGAAATGTTCTGATGGTAGAAAAAAATGCAAATATCTTTTTACCCATGTAAGGATTTTATTCTAAAATGAAAAAATACAACAAATTGTAAAGACCTAGATGGGGTTATCATAAGCCACGGCTAGGTATAGAGTATGTTAAAGTTTTCGAGCTATAAATGTATATGTATAGAGAGGTTGAGAACAAAAATCTAGAGGTGTTCATGGGTATGTACAATTTGTAAAAATCTCTTGGTGCGCAGCTCAGGGTTTTGCCTTTGGTTCCCAATGAAAGGAAGAATGTAACTACAAACGGAAATAAATCAAATACCCAGGACAATCTTCTTAGCTGCGGCCATGAGTTTGGCGTATGGAAGTTTTTGACAGCAAATACATGGAGTTTTTTTATATTTGTTTTATTCTTGTAGCATATACTTAGCTCATTTACTTCTTGTAACAGAAGAGTCAATAATAAAAAGGATTCAGGGAAATACTTTCATGGCAATCACAAAAAGAGGAGTAAAGGAAAAACATCAATAATAATAGACAAGCTGCATTGTGAAGACATTACACAGATCTATGTTTTGAGAGGGCATTTATCTATGTTTTCTTCTTCTTAAGTCACAATGAAATTCTTCAGAAGTAGCAAAGAAATGATGGCTTTGAGACTACAAAGATCTCATTAGTGGCGGCTAGCATCAAAATCCACTATGGTAGCCTAAAAGAGGTAGAAAATATTCATGAGAAGGAAGGAAATCAAACTTACCAATGCTTCCATAAACTTCCAGAAGTTCCTTCTTGACATGTGTTTGCCAGTTCAATTCATATAGCAGCCACAGCAGAGGGTAAATCATAGCCATGGCATCCAAGGAAAACAATAGGGAAAAGAAAGTAATAGAATATATCAGATAGTGAACTCAATCACAGCTTTTAAAGCCTTAAAAATGCTATATAATGTTAAGATACCTCGACTGGTAAAAAATGAACTTACCATGTGAAAATTGCAAGTTTCAACTCAGAAAATATTCAAAAAGTGCAGATTCGAGCCATTTCATGGTCAATTTCGAGCTTCAAACCCTACTCCATGTCGGCCGACAGCTTCTTCGTGAAGCTTCTTTCCAAGTCAAGAGAGAAACATAATGATTTTTAGGGTTCAATATTTCTTTTTCTTCATGGGTCGATGATTTTTATTTTGACTATCTTTTGAGTGAAAATCATTTGTATTTTTATTCTCCATGGCCATGACTTTTAAGTCAATGAGCCTAATGATGGGGTGTGTTCAACCTTTCTGATAGACACTAGAGCTGAAGATGCAAAATATATGCCATAGTGTTATTTCAATATTGTTGATGGGGTCAATTATAGTGTTCTTTCAATAGTCTATGGTGGTTGGCTGATATTTATTTGAGTGAAGAGTGCAAAATATATGCTAAGTATGACATAAGGAGATTGAAGATTGTGAAGTGGGGAGATATACTTTCTAAGTTAGCTTTATTCTTTTCAAGTTGTTTGCATCAAATAATGTAAATGAATTAATTAAATGATGTGTTATACATCATTTAATTAATTCATCATCTTAAAATGCAAATAAAGATATTATGTAAAGCTAAATCACAATTTTACTTCAGTTACACATCAGACTCAACTAAAGACTTTCACATGAAGATGGAGTTCCAATGTGCATGGGCGAATTGACAAGAACGAGACAGTTTTGCATGCTTTAGCCCACCTTTTTAGGGATTTCCTATTTAGTTTGAGTCTCAGATCAGTTGCATGCTTTATGACTGTGAGTTCAAGACTGAGTTCACTCATTTTTGCATGAGTTTGAACCTTATTTTCAGGTATTTTTGTTTTGCTTAGATTTCACCTTAGAGTTGTCATTTTCTCATTGAAATTGACTTTCAGTTGCTTTTTCATGCACTTTGAAATGCATTCTCATTGTTTATATTGAGAAAGTTTATCTTTTTCAGTCAATTCTTGTTTTTCAACCTTTGCATTCTGCAAAGTGAGATATCTTTTAACTCAGCATTTTAGATTTAATACAGCTTTACAGCTTTACAGGTTATCATTTTTGCAGAGTTTCCTTCTTTTCATTATCGCAATTCAGTATCAGCCTTCTCAGATTCAGGAGTCTTGTATTTATTGAATGTTTAAGATGCAAATTTAATGTGTTTGATTTTAAAGCCTTTAAATTCCTATCACGTTCATGAGTACATGTACACAGAAAAAGTAATTTTAGTTATAAATCATAAGTTGTGTTGTTAATTTATCCTCTCCTTTAGGTTGTGAAAATATCATTTTCCTTCATTAAGAATGGATTATCAGGCCTTCTGATGAGACACTTATGTAATTAGATTTCCCAATTTGTGTTGTGAAAATAGATTCCATAATAATTAGTTGTGAATCAATCTGCTCATAAGTATCAATTAGGTGCATCACCGAAGTTTAGTTTTAGTTCATGCATTCAATTAAGTCCTTCTTACCCTTTTCTCAACAAATCGTTCAAGTACCTAAATTGATTATCATATAGGAACTAGCCTAGAATTTGGAGGTCTATCTTCACCATAGGAATACCCACAACCTAAAGATAGTTCCCATGTTTCAACAAATTGTTGAATTTAATCATTCATGCATAGCAGGTGCAATCTAATTGACAACAGCTATCATGCTATCAAGTCATTTGATCATTTTCATCCATAGTCATATTGAGAATCTTCAATATTTTGCTTTGTCATTTGTCATAGGTCATATTGCACACTCAAAATTTGAGGGCAACCATATTATTCAAGAAAAATGGAGAAGTGCAATGAAGGTGAATCAATGGTGGCATGAAGATTTGGTAATATTGTTTTATGCTTTATGTCTTTGTGCTTATTTGTGCTTCATTGTTGATTAGGGTCTTATTTGCATAATTATTAGCCTAACCTTAATATTTTAGCCTTGATTACATTGGTGAGCCTAACGTGAACAACGAAATTGCATAGATCATACAGAAAATTCAGAATTGCAGGTTACAGGTATGGATCACCGCAATCGCGAAAGTGAGAATGACGTAATTGTCAAGCCAAAAGACACAATTGCTTTGCATAGGGGCACTATAACACCTCTCTAAACCCATACTGGTAAGATAGTATTTTGATTTTGATTTGATATTTTAAATGTTAAACGTTATCATAATGAGATTTGACATTGATGATTAAGGGAAAAGGTTATCATGATTCGTCATTATGTTGGATTACATGATTATACGTTTATAAATTGTTATCATTGTTGTTGTATGATTATGGAAATGAAGGGGATGATGTTGAAACACTCATATTCGAGAGGTTTACAATATCATGACCCTCTCCCTAATGATTGATGTTGCTTTGACTATATGATATATGTTATATGCACATGTACTTTGACGTGTAATTGGAAGTGATGCAGGTATTGAGTATCGACTCTGCCTAGATCCACAGGCCTGAGCGTACTCATATTCCCTGATGGTGGTTACTGGAGGTAGTCACAGGCCAAATGTTCATACCCTAACCCACTGTACCTTATTATTGCAGTGTTTCTTGGTTGATGTCTTACCGTCCGGTTACCTAACAGTAATGTCCAGAGCACCTTTCAGTCATATGTCTGGAGCACCTTTCAGTTGTATGTGGTTTACCAGTATGTTTTGTCGAAGTATTTTGTCTTGGTTTCTGTTAATCGTTTATGTGGCTATTTATTTTGGTTGTCGTTGTTATGATGTGGTTTCTTTAACATCTTCTCATGATTTCATATATGGAATTTTATAGTATTTTATTAATGGGAAATTTGAATGATTTATCCATGAGGTTTTAAATATGTTATTTTAAATGATTTTTATTGATCATTCTTGAGACTGATATATATTTCATTTAGAAATTTTAAATGATTTTATTAATCCATTTTGCAAGCTCTCATAGTCTTATTTAAATTTTATTTGGGGGCTTTATGTATTTTATTGTTTGGATTTAAATTTATTTATTTTATATATGAAAGAGGGAATGTTGGATATTTATTTATTTTAATTAATTGAATTGGGGAGTTTTAATAGCTTGTTTATTAAAATTCCTTATTTTATTTTATTGTTTTGGGGAGAAATTATAAAAGGGAAGAAGGTTTTGTTTTGAGGGGGAGATATATTTATTTGTTTTGGCTTTGGGGAAAGTCATTCTTTTTGGGAGGAGAAGAAAAAAACCCTTGAATTGTGCAACAAAGTTGGAGGAGCAATGTGGAGATTTTGTTGAGAAGAAATTTGTGGGCATCTGATTGTTGGTCTCAACATGCCATTTCCTCCTTGCTGTCATATTTTGGAACTCAGTCAGGCCTTCTATTCAGAGCAATCTTTCTTTTTAGTTTTGGGGAAATATTGAGGTATTTTTCTATGGTTCTTGAATCCTTGAATTTTTGGTGGTTTTGAATGTGATTTAGTTTGGGAATGGTAAGCTTTGTATTTCCTTATAGCAGATTTATTCTTTTGATTCAATTTTTTGAATGCTTTGGGAATGGAGAATGTTTGTTTTGGATTTGATTTGTTGCTCTATAGTTTTCTTATGGCAGATTTTTGTGCATTCAAACAAATCTAAAATGGGTTGCCGGAAAAATAGATTTATGGGCACTTTCATTTTATTTCTATTTTGTCCAACTTGTTAAAACACATTTTTCATTGCTGCTCTTTAACCACCTATTAAAAATTTTTAAAAAATATGGAATCTATGTAGAAATGCCAAGATTTCAACTGGGTCTTTAGCAGATTTTAATTCTGACCACTTTCATTTTTGGCCAAATTTGTGCCTACTTGTAAAATAACATTTTTCGTTGCTGCTCTTTTACCGCTTATTAAAAATGTAAAATAAAATTGGATTCCATGTAGAAACATTTAAATATGAACTAGGTCGTTGTCCGATTTTTAATCGGGGCACTTTCCTTTTTCATGTTTTTGTCCAACCATGCTTAAAATGACATTTTTCTGAACAACACTTTATTATGGGTCATAAAATTGAAAATTGAAGGTGGATTCCAACTTGAAAGGCCAAAATCTAAACTGGGTCGGGCTTAGAATTTTAATCTAGGCACTTTGAATTTTTATGTAATTTTTATGCCTCTATTTCATATTGAATTTCAGCTATTAATTGTGTCTTCTTACAACAATGTTTGCTTGGCTGTGTTAAATGGCTTTTATGATGATTTTATTGGCTTTTTCATGGTTTCATATTTTTTTTGGTTCCTCATTTGGTTAAACGAGATGGAGTAAAACAATTATATGATAATGAGTCCTCGTGCATGGCCTTGAGCGCTTGTAAAGGCTAAGGATGCACTCGAGATGGTTTATCCATCTATAGAGCATTGAGTTATCCGTTTGTAGGGTGTTGATTTGGGTATGATTGAGTTTTCATCATCCGTATGAGAGGTGTACTTATTTTCATGTGGTACCATCTCTTCGAGCACACATGATGACATTTCATCCAGTTTGCACTCTAGTACCTATACCTCAATAGTCATGAGTAGTACCTGACATGTCATTGTATGAGCATCTACATGTTGTGATATTGGCTTTAATGCATTGTATTTCATGTTTGCTCTGTGTCTGATGTGAGTGTTGGCCTTATGTTTTCCTTGCCTTGTTATTTCTATTTGGGCCTTGTGGCTACCTTCGAGCATAGCGGGGTGGCCTCTTTTGAGTCCACATGGTAGGGAGGTGTTGCCACCACCATTGGGGACTGGCATACAGGTTATTGGAGCACCAATTGGAGTTGTTCTCCCTTGTACTTGTCTTATATGTTGATGTATTTTCTTTATGGCCACGCCTTTGTACTCTTGTATATTCCTTTATGAATATTGTACTCTCTTAAGAGAGATGATGTAATCATATAATTTAAATGAGAAGAAATGTGATGATTTATATTTGGCTTATGAGTTCCGATGTTGGTATCGAACTCACTTGTATTATGATGATCATTATGGCTTTTCCTTCAAAAATTGTCATGCAAAAATCCAAGCTTTGGTTGAGTATTTCCTTCATGTATTGGTCTGCAAAGTTCTGGTGCATCGGCACTTTCTATTTGTTGTTTTGTGTCACTGTTGCGAAGTTTCAGATAGAAGGTTTTGGAGCAGCAGATTTCAGAGCAGGAAGGTTCTAGAGCATGAAGTTTCGGAGCAGTAGGTTTCGGAGCAGGAAGGTTTCGGAGCAGCAAGTTCCAGAGCAGCAAGTTCCGAAGCAGGAAGTTTTAGAGCAGCAGGTTCCGGAGTAGGAAGTTCCAAAGCAACAGGTTCTAGAGTAGTAGGTTTCGGAGCAGGAAGTTCTGTAGCAGGAAGTTCCAGAACAAAAGGTTCTGGAGCAAAAAGTTCTAGAGCAGGGGGTTCCGAAGCAGAAGTTTTGGAGCTATCTTATTTGCTCTTATTTAGATTTTTCTTTGGAGGGTGGATTAGTCCTCTCCTTTGGGTTTTGTATGGCCATGCTTGGCCATGTTTGTTGTCATTATATCATATTGGCAACTACTTTATCTGTAAGTTATTCTACATGTTTAAAAAAAAAAAATTATCTTATCCTCTTTTGGCTCTTACCCATCGGGATTGCGTAGCGGGATGTTACAGGCACACTTAGATTTTGTTTGATTTCTGGTTATTTTTTGCTAGATCTAGGTCATATAGCTTTCCAGTTTGTCATTCTAATTCTAGTTTCATATCATAGGCATCATTAGGTAATTTCTTTTTGGCAGACTTTTGTTATTTTGTAGATTCCAGGTTTTCATGTCGCATTCAACTATCATTTGCCACAATTGTCATTCTCGTTCACGGCAACTAGAATAAATCTAAGCCGTATATGTTCTGGTGAACCACAATCAACATCCTATGAGCCACAATTACAGTTTCTAGGCCGCATCTATTCACTGTCGTGAACCACATTCATAATTTCTATGATGCAATTGCCTGTCTTTTCAGATTTTTAGATTTCTTTTAAAATTTCTAGTCTAGGTCATTTGCATTTCATAGATTATGGTTTTTTATTACTAATATCTAATTTCCAGCGTGTGGCATAGGTACCAAGGAGACATTCCTATTTACATTGATCAAACAAAACTATCTTGTCTTCTTTTCAACTTATTGGCATTAAAATTAACCTTGCATTCTCACATCATTGAGATCAATTTACCTAATCTACATTTCACTCATTTGGTTAAAAAGAACAAGCATTGTCACTCATTGGTTTAAAAACCAATCTTGCATCTAGTGTCTTTCTCACATATTGCTTTGAGGTCAAAAAGAACAAGTGTTTTTGTTGTCTTCCACACATTTGGATTTGGGCTTAAAATGAACACCATGCGAGTGTGAGGCAAAGGTATTGTATATACACTCTCCTTATGCTTAGTGTGATCTAGGATGACCAAAAACAATATACTTCCTAGCTTTTATGTGCCCTTTTAGAGGGCCTTCCTTGGTGGGAAAAATTACTCACCCCAAGGGAATGGCCCAAGTGGTAACAAGCTAAATCCAAGCTCTTCCAACCCACTATAAATAAAAGTGCTTTTTGACGAAATTCATTTAGCAACGGGTGATAGGCCAACACTGGGTACAAATAATAATAAATATTAACGCTTTATAATGAATTTTAGTTTGGTCTATACGTGTCAATCTGGGGGCGTAGAATTGTGAGAGGTTTCATGGCTATATGCCAATCAAAGGGGTGAAAGTCATGAGATGAGTGGTTATGAATGCAACTATGGAAATAAACCTACAACAAATCAAAATGAAGATTGATTCCAGCGACAGCAACAACAACTCACAAGAATTACAGAATTTAAATCAACTACAAACCACACTTGCAAATAATACATAAACAACATTCAATCAAGAACTAAAATAAACACACAGCTAAACTATAGAAATCATAATGAAATAAAGGTATGAAATTTTAAATTATGCAGCTATTAAAGTTATAAATCTATTGTAATTGAACCAAATTGAAAGGAAATAACACACAGACATATTAACAATAAAAAGAAATGAATTCCACCATGTGTCACCAGGGAGTGGGCTCTTGCTCCATAGCTCGTAGGTGAAGAGAACGAGGATGTTCTTATATGTGATCAAAAGAAACACTGTCATTTATTTATCAAAAAATCACTACAAATTTTGCGTACAGAAATCTCTTTACAATATTCTGCATGTATTAATCTCCTTTGGGCTGATATTAAATATGTATTTATAGCCCATGGCTACAACAACTAATATCTAAAATAATGTAAAACAAAATAAATTTTGGCCTATGGCCAACAAAATAATGGCCTATGTAACAGCTGAGAATAGTAAATAGACAAATTGGCGGGTTTCCTTCACCACAAGATTCCTTCCACTACAAGCATATCTCCATCACAAGAATGATGCACCTGGATCATTGGTCTATGCTGTTATAATAGTAAACAAGCGGTATTCTGATGTTGGTTTATGATGTTATAACAACGAACAACTAGCAATCTTCGTTCACACATTTGTGTAATTATTTAGCTCTGCTATACAGTCAACATCAATGCCACTTTGGAGGCTAATGTCACCATTTGAAAGGATGACAAAAATAAGTTGCTGATCAAAAAGTAATAGACAATGATTCCTGACCAAAAAGTGACAGGAAGATCTACAACTCACAATTAACATGTTGCATAAATACAATCATATTTATTTATTCACATATATTATCTAATAACTAAATTAAATATAACTTATATATATTAAATCATATGCAACAGAAAATGGGAAATGGTATAGAAATGGAATGGAAATGGAATGTGGGGATAGTATGAAAGTGTATGAAATAGGCTTAAACATGGCAATAAATGGAACTTAATTTACTCTCATCATTCCCCCCAACTTAGCATATTGCACGTCCTCGTGCAATCTTTATTTTGAGAGGGTAACCTTAGAATTATGGAATTCGCCTTCTTCACCATAGCTCATGCATAATCACATTGCTCCTTAATAGTTTTCCAGCTTGTATCTTGAGTTTAACTATTGTACCTCCAACTTTTTTATTTTTCTTCATTTTTCAACTTTCAATTTTTTCTCTTCATTTTGTCAATTTTCAATTATTTTCTATTTTCCTTTTGCCTTTTTATCTTTTGTTTTCTCTTCCATTTTTCATAACATCATTTTTTAAACATTGTATATAGGAGGTGTCATGAAAAATTTTATCACCACATTCATGAGCTATGTAAATTAGATGAAATGGAACAAGAAACATGAAGGGTGAAATGGTAAGCAATATGAAATGATTTGGCAAGGTGGAATAATGGATACTATAATGGGATAATAAGGATAATGAGTGAAAAGATGGTAATAAGGATGGTAGACCTCCCCCAACTTAAAGGGTTGACCATCCTCGGGAAACAAGGAGAAGGTAGGTATGGATGTTGCATATATGATTAATATAATAAGAAATAATAATAAAGTTAAGAGATAAAATAATGAAAAATAAAACTGATTGTTGTACCAACATGCATGTCCATGTATGCCAGGGTCTAGTAATGAGAAGAACTCGTCAACTAGGACTTTCCAACAAGGAAGGAACCACATACTGCACCAAGAAGTGTTATATCACAAAAGATCTCCATCTGACGGAAGCACTGTAGAACATACTACTGTTAGCTAATTCTTTCTTTACTTGTTGAGCACCTCAACTGAATATGTAAGTCGTGCCACAGGTGATCAAAATTGTGTAGATCACAAAAAAATAAAGCATAGGGCACAAGTGAGCAGCAGGAGGTGCTAGAGACACTCAGATAAAGGGCAACCATGGAAGCAGCTGAGAACTTGAAAAATAATTAGCTCATAGAAAGAACAAATTATTGCATTTTTTCTTTTCTTTTTTTATTTTTATTCTTTTTTCCTTTTTAATTTTGATAACGACAACAGATCATCGATATCTCGGTTTTCAACCTATCACTGCCTAGAGGTGTAGAAAATTTGGTTTTCATCTCTAAGTTTATTTTGCAATTAGTACCCACCGGAATCTGGTTTTCAGATATTAACTGGCCAACAATGCCCAAAGGTTTTCATTGTTGGATCTTTATTGCTTTTTTTGTCATTTTTCATATTTTTCATTTTTGAATACATGCATATAATGACCAAAGAAAAAGAAACCCTTATATGGATGATATCCATAGCATAGAGTTCCAGAAGAAGCCCATCAATGAATGTCACTGTTGAAACTGGTTACATGATGCAGAGCTTGAAATGATGACCAATGGCAAGAAATATACCTCAACAAGAGTGATCATGCATATTTCCATAACAGAATTGCATAATATGATCCCATTTAGCATATGCCACCATATCTGAAAGCTGACTGTAGAAGTTTGGAATACATGCCCAATTTCTTGGTTGAAAGAACTACTAACAAGAGAAGAAATTTTTCAAAGATAAGGCAATGTAGTGAAATACCAATGGTAGTCTCTCAATAGATCCATATAGCTATCGAATAGGCAACAATCCTTATGATGAGATGCAATGGTCTATAGTAGAATATGCTCAAGCTCCCTTTAGGACCTCCACATGTCCTCAAGTTGTCTCTGGATGTGTGGCTTGTGAATAATTAGCAAGGAACATGGTACTACAAGATACATGGAACCAAGTTACATACTATCTTCCACATGGTCTAGCATCAGGAGAATCTCTACCTATCAATTTTGCTCACATTTTTCCCAATAATCCTCTTGTGATCTCCAAGAGAGAAGCACAAAAGAAACTTGCTCTTAACTATGTAGTTGGCAAGGCCAAGAAAGTGTGTCTATGGATGCCCACGTAGAGAAACATCATCAACTAGTACTAGTGAAAAATTGTTGAATACCACAATAAGAACCCTGTAACCATGTTCTCATGACCAAGCATATCAAGTGTAGTAATGCACAATATCGTCCATTCAATAACTCCCCCATTAATAAGTAATTTATTCATTTGTTTAAATGAAGGTAGAGTTATTAATATGAATAGATACTTGATAATAAAAGGATGAATTACAATTAATTCTTGTGTAAACATAATATAAATTTAATTCCAAATAACACAAGAATACATACCTTGATTTGGTCCAAATCTCACACGTGTAGTTTTATTGGAAGAACCGAAGAAATAATGAATGAAGGCATTATCAAGAATCAACCAATGAGCCCCATCACTTAAGTGATTTTCACCCCCCAACTTAATTGTATACTATGATGGGGGCATTAGGATAATCCAAAGAAGTCATAAAGACAATGATGTAAGAATACCTGGAGCCTTTTTCAATGAATGTTCATAATCAAGAAATACAATGATATAGAATATCTTGAGTTGTTCAATGACAAAGATATAATTATTAATACCTTGATCCTTGTCAATGAACAATCGTTATTTTGTAGCATTATATCATTGTAACATTATATCCTTGTCAATGTTTGGTATGGTCATTAATGCATTCAAACCCATCTAATTGTACTTACGAATAAAATCAACTATGAGTGGGCCTAAATCAATAAGTGTGTGAGGAATACGTATTTTGACCATAGGCCTCCAAAGATCTAGATGTTTGAGAATAAAAATATTAAATAAGATATCTTGTAGGCTTTCATGATACATTTCTTGAGTGATTAATGTATCCATTATAACACCTTTTAGTGCATAATAAATTTCAGCACACATACTTATTATTTCAATGATCAAGTGAAAATCAAATTGAAGTAATTATTTATATGTATGAATCCCTATTAAATTTTGTGATTTGCTAAGGAAATAAGAAGAACTAAGTTGAATATTGTTCAATTGATCATATTGTTCTTCTAATTTAGGAAAATTTAAATCACATCCTATAGTTGCAGCAATATACTTCAATTGTGTTTGGCCAATTTCAAGCACATTAGCAAAATATAAATGGATCCATGAATTCACATTATTATATGCAGTTTCAACCATTTTATTATGTAATTTTTTATTAGGCATCGTGGTTGCCTTTGGCGGATATGGTGAAGTGGATGAATGTGATAATGAAAATGGTAAGAATTGTTGTAGATATAAAGTGGGTGGGATGAAGTTGGATGGGCATAATGGAGATGATAATGATGGGTATTGTGGTTGTTGCAAGCATTCACTATTCCATTAACCATACATACTAGGTGAAGATGTATCTTGTGAAGAAACACATTGTATGTCTAATCCAATAAAATGATAAGACATGGTAACATCATCAAGCATACCTTCATCATGAAGTTATCCATGAGTCACAAGGGGGACTGGCTCTTGTTTAGTTTTATTTTGATGAGGATCACTTATATATTGTATGTCCTTAAGCATGTCCTCTTGGCATGTGCACATAGCTTTCTCCTTGCAACAATCAAAACAACACATGGTTAAATCTTCATTTTCAAAATTCCATTGTCCTAAAAATTCATTAATTATTTTTTCTTGCTCAACTATGGAAATAACATCTATAGATGTTTGTGACAATGGTATTGGAAGATCAAATTTATCTAAGTTGCATTCTTTATGCAGAGGGGGCATAAAAATACCACTTTTTGTCGGTGTGATTCCCCCACCAAGTTCTTTTTTTTTAAATTTGAAAGTAGGGGTCTGGGGGCGGTAGCCCCTAGCGGGGTCAAGGGGCAACACCCCTTTCGGGGTCTCAGGTCAGTGCCACACATTTTCCCTCTTGCATGACCTTTGGATTCTTCATTTTTGAAACATTTTTCACCCAAAATTGACATGTCTACACTACCTTGAAAATGCAACATTTTTGTGTTGTTTCTTCAATATTACTTCATTCTTATCAATGACTCACAACAACTAGTGATAAATATATAAATGGTAAACTATCTTCTATGATCTACCTACAAAATCTAACAATGTGTCTATATGATTTAAAAGAAAGAAAACCAAGGTTAATCATCTAAACAAGGTCAAAAGTTGCCTAGATTTTCACCGTGGTGCAATGGTCCTAACTCAACTCACTGAGTTAACTTGCCTTTGACACCTCTCCCTGGCAACAAAGCCAAAATGATAGGCCAACACTGGGTACAAATAATAAGAAATATTAACGCTTTATAATGAATTTCAGTTTGGTCTATACATGTCAGTCCGGGGGTGTAGACTTGTGAGAGGTGTCATGGCTATATGCCAATTGAAGGGGTGAAAGCTGTGAGATGAGTTGTTATGAATGCAGCTATGGAAATAAACCTACAACAAATCAAAATGAAGATTGATTCCAGCGATAGCAACAACAACTCACAAGAATTACAAAATTTAAATTAACTAAAAACCACACTTGCAAATAATACAGAAACAACATTCAATCAAGAACTGAAAAAAACACACTGCTAAACTATAGAAATCATAATGAAATAAAGGTATGAGAATTTAAATTATGCAGCTATTAAAGTTTTAAATCTATTGTAATTGAACCAAACTAAAAGGAAATAACAAACAGACATATTAACAATAAAAAGAAATGAATTTCACCATGCATCACCAGGGAGTGGGCCCTTGCTCCATAGCTCGCAGGTGAAGAGAATGAGGATGTCCTTCTACGTGATCAAAAGAAACAATTTCATTTTATTTATCAGAGAATCACTACAAATTTTGAGTACAAAAATCTCTTTACAATATTTTACGTGTATTAATCTCCTTTGGGCTGATATTACATACGTATTTATATCCCATGGCTACAACAACTAATATCTAAAATAATGTAAAAAAAATAACTTATTTTGGCCGGTGGCCAACAAAATAATGGCCTACGTAATAGTTAAGAATAGGAAATAGACAAATTGGCAGGTTTCCTTCACCATGAGATTCCTTCCACTACAAGCATATCTCCATCACAAGAATGATGCACATGGATCATTGATCTATGCTATTATAATAGTAAATAGGCGATATTATGATGTTGGTTTATGATGTTATAACAACGAACAACTAGCTATCTCCATTCACACATTCGTGTAATTATTTAGCTATGCTATACAGTCAACATCAATGCCACTTTGGAGGTTGATGTCACCATTTGGAAGGATGACAGAGATAAGTTGAACAAAAAGTAATAGACAACAATTCCTGACCAAAAAGTGACAAGAATATTTGCAACTCACAATTAACATGTTGCATAAATACAATCATATTTATTTATTCACATATTTTATCTAATAACTAAATTAAATATTACTTATATATATTAAAACGTATGCAACATAAAATGGGAAATGGTATAGAAATGGAATGGAAATGGAATGTGGGGATAGTATGAAAGTGTATGAAATAGGCTTAAACATGGCATAAAATGGAACATAATTTACTCTCATCAATGGGTGTGGATGTGTCATACCGACAAGTGTTTCCCTTAGTAGCCCTATGAGCTACGTAAAAATCCTTCCTTAGGGAAAGGACTGCGAGGCCTCTTGACTTGCCATAGTCTTGAGCTAATATTGTCGCATGTATGGCCACCTTGAACATATTCCCTTACTAGAAACCAATTTGTTTTAGTGGCCAAAATCCTTTTTTATACAGTCATTGATTGTAGAAGGTCAAACCTCTGAAGCCGCCCCACATTCTCACTGTTCATGTGTAGAGGCAAAAATTCTATTTTGGGGAATTGAGACTTGGTGAGCCCGAGAAGTGAGTGGACTATAAGGGGAAGCTTGTGCCATCAAGTCACTATCTGTCCACCTTGAATAAGAGTGGCTGGAGAAATTCAAGTGGGGATATCAACTAGTGGTTTTCTTGCCAACCATAGGGTATTGTGCATGTTGTCTATGTGTGTTTTCATTAGAAACAAAATTTCTCACATTCAGAAAAGTCTAGAAATAAGTGTTTTCAAAGTGTTTGCAGTGTTTTCCAAAACTAGATTTCACATTATCACTTCAAACTATCAAACAAGTACACTGTGAATTGCAACTAACTATTCTGAACCACAATCAAAACTGTTGTAAACCGCAATTGACAAATCTAAGTCGTAATTATTGTTGTGCCCTCAGCACACACGCCTCGTTTAGAATGGGGACCCTCTTTTCTTTCGCCTTGTCGAGTCATTTTTGTCATTGCCTCATTTTGCGTGCCCCATTTTGGTGTCCTAGGTGGTCAATGTGCCTCTAAAGTCTCATGTTGATTCGGTTGAATTTCATCCCCTCCAATTTTACTAAGTCTTGATGCCTTACTGAACCTCCTTGGTAGTTTGCCTCTGTCAACAACCTTGGGACCTAGCGGGCCTGCCCCGCTAGGTTTCCCTGGGCAGGTTTCCTCCAGGTATTCATCATTCCCAAACGGTGGAAGGCTTCCACCTTCGAGAGCCTTAGAACTTGGATCCCTCTCTGTCGTCAGTAAAACTTGTGGAAAATTTGAGCTGCCTTCATCCTTGCCAGGCCCACCCCACTAGATTTTTGAGTCTAGAATTCCGCTTTGACCTCGCTATTCTCGACGGCCAACTGCCAATAGAACTCCGCTCACCGGGCCCTGAGCTCCCTTTGCTGGCAGTTTGCTAAATCAAATTTTGAGTGGCTGTGGCCTTGCGTCTTTCTAATACCCAGGCCCCGGACCTCCCGCCGTCGTCCACTAATTTCAAATCCACCAACCAATGGGTTGGTCATACAAGCATTAAATTAGGCCATTAATTGTAGAGGAGGATATAAATATGAGGCCCCAACCTATCATTTTCATTTTTTAGGATTGCAAAGGAGGTCAGAGAACTTTCTAGAGGAGATCAACTCATCCACCGTTCGTAGCCCACGCATCTGAGATCATCGTTGGACCTCTTGTTGTCAATCCCACCCCATCTTTTGTCGGGCTTTCGAGGTCGGTTTGTCGTCCGCCCTCTCGAGAGGTTTTTTCATGATTTTTGTGCCTAAAATGATGAATAACATGTGTTTAAAATGCTTCAATTAGCTAAAACTTGATAAAACACACAAAACCCACATTTCAAAAAACTAAAAAACCTTCAAATTGGCCTCCTTTGATCGATCCAGAACTTTCCTTCACTGTTGTCATTCTTCATGCAGGGAATTCGAGCCACCAGGCCCGGGCCCTTTCGCTGTCGGTGAAACTTATCAAAATAAACCCTTTTTTCAAAATGGTTGCATTCTCTCTTGGGCATGTCACCCCAGACCTCCGTCCGTAGTTCTTTGTAAAAATTTTCCAAACCAAAACGATGAAACCTGGCCTCCATTTTGGCTTCTCGGGCCTGAACCCCCGGACTTCTATGTCTAGAACTTTGTGAAGTTTTCACTGATTCCAAACGGCGGAGTGACCCCATCTGCCTAAGCTCCGGGACCCGGTTTGCTTCTCGTCGTCCAATGATAAACTCTCAAATGAACCAATCTGTCATCTTGTCGGGTCCCAGTCTGTGGACTTCCATTTGCAGACTTCCATGGAAACTTTTCCATTTCAAACGGCCAACCACTAACGTCCTCCTGCTTCCCAGGTCTCGACCTACCTTTTGTCGCAAAGATAAAAACATCAAACTTTGGCGTCCTTACACTCGCTAGGCTCCACCATTAGGGATTTCGTCTTGCCTTCGCCTGTCCAAAAGGGGAAAAACGTGTCCACCTTCTCGACCTTCGGACTCTGACCAACCAATTTCCTCCCAAAACCTTAACGCAGAAAGTTGTCGACCGAACACTCCCCCGAGTCCGGTCCGCCAGGCTGCTCCATCCAAGTTTCTGTTTCTGGATTTCTATTCCAAAACAACGAGGTGTCGATGACTTTCCGCCCCTCCGGGCCCAAACCACCTACCATCCTTTAGCCTTCCAGGTCCCAGACCACCCCGAAACTCTGTCTTCCCCAGGCCATTAGAGACAACGAACTATAGACAGCTTTTTGGGCCTGAACCTTCGGAAGCCCCAAAACTGACCTAAATGACCTCAAATTTGAAAACTAATGCCTACCCACGTGCTCAAATTTGGCCCTCTTCGACTCGAGCCTTTCAAACCATCAAAATGTGAAGATGGAAGAAACCACCCGGATCACCCTAGCCTATTCGCTCTTTCAAAACAACATTCCTGCCATGGAATTCTGCCCCCTGGGCTTGGATTGTCTAAAATCCCTTAAAAGGCGATTAACGATATCTAAAAGGAAAAGATTTAACTTTAGTGGTCATATGATGTCTACTTTGATTTAGTTCACAGGATTTTGGCTAACGATAATGTTTTCAGAAGGTTGTACTCATTGTGTCCATTCTTGCAAGATATATGGAATCAAGTGCACGACCCTCGGGGGGAACTGCAGAGAAGGACAAAGGAAAGAAATCAGGAAAGACTCCTCATGGGAAGGAGGATAAAGACCAGATGAAGTTCTAGTTCCAAGGTGAACCTCTATGATCGAAAATCACCACAGACTGGAAAGAAATCACAAACACCAATATCGGCCATATCGATATTGATGAATTTAAACGAAGGGTCAGAATCCACCCAAAGACTGACAATGCCAGATTGATCAGGCAAAGTGGAATTGCAAAAGTTGCAGGCTTCCCCCCATCTCTCATTGCCCCTGAACTAGTCATGGCTTGTCAGCAGGCCTACCAACCCAAGACAAGGACCATCATTAACAGAGATGGGAATATTCTCAGTAACATGTCAGCCAAGGGAATCATGAAAACTTTCCACATTCCTACCTTTGAGGAAATGGAAGTGCCCACGATGGAAGAGGGAAAGGTGACTTGGAATGAAGACCTGATGGGTTGCTGAAGATAAACTAGTTCTGGCTCAAGGAGAAAAGAGGTAGTGCTACAAAAGTCCCTTCGGAACTCTTTCACAGCGATTTTCATGAAGACTATCATGACCTAGTCACCATGTTGAGTCGGGTGATGGGCCTACCTTCTGCTACATTTTTTCAAGAATGGATGGTGTACTTTGTTGAAAAAATCCTCCATGGGGATGAGGATGTCACCATGAAATCCTCATTCTACTGGGGAGGCATCATTAGCAACTACTTCCATGAGTAGTTTATGAACATAAAAAAGAGCTCCAAATTCTACATGACCTCCTATCTGGTCTATTCACTGGTGGAGCAAAGGCAATATAGCAGACTATTTGTGGCGCCTGAAGAGGAGCCGAGTCAAAAGTTGGAATCCTATGACCAATATCCCCAGCTCCAATTCAAAAACTTTAAGGAATACTGCAGGGTTAATGGCGCCTTCATTGGTCACATCATCCGATTATTAGGAGGGGATTTTGAGAGGAGGGTCTCTCACAGTGCGTGGGCATTCCTAAGGTAGTATGCTTTCCTGTTCCTGCAATTTCTCAAATTCACCTACATTCGTGCCCAAGGTTTCACTGAAAGACCAAACAAGCTACCATGGTACCCCAATGACCAGATTATACTATTGGAACTATCTCAGTAGCTGTAGCATGTGCACACCATCCTCAACAACAAACATTTGGTAGAGATCTCTTATCCCTTGAACTTTGGTCAGGGAATGTATAAATTGCAAACTTCCTAGTGTGTTGGGAACTCAGAAAAGAAATTGGCAGAGTACCACTTCCGAATACACACTACTCGCCCACGGATGGACCCGTATGGGCATGTGAGGAAATCACTGGAACCAGAGTATGCCCACTTGCATCATGTCGAGAATTTTTGGGCAAACTTCCAAGACAACAAAGAGGTGCATGCCAACACTACATGAGGCTGACTGAATACTTTGTAAGAAGGGTGCAATTATTCCCTATACTAGATCAAGTTGAGGAAGATGAAAGCACAGTTATGGATCCTAGGTATAACGCAGTCTCTAACTTATCATTGCCCGCAATTGATTGGGACGAATAGGAGGTCGATGACCTCGAAATCATAACCAAACCCATCGTGGCTCAGACTGAAGAATGGGTTAAAAGACAAGTGGCCTAGCTAAAGTAACAAGGAATGGTCCTAACATATGAAGGGCTAAAGAGTGAGCCCAGTACCACCAAATATGTCACCGCCACAACTTCAATGGGTGGGACATCCAAATCTCCTCCGATCACCAGGTCAAAGAAGAGGAAAGGAATGAAAATGGAACAGTCTCCAGATCCCAAGGTATACACAAGGAAATATTCAGGAGGCTCCCCTTCCAAGAAGCCCAAGAGAAGAGAGGGCACCATGGAGCAGCCTATAATCCAAGAAGGTGAGGAAGAAAGGATAGATCAGCTAGAACCTCTTCCAGCTCCCCCTGTCCTGACTGCCCCATCATCTCTCTCCTTGGCCATGGTTGCCACGTCCCCGCCGGCAGTAGATATCTTAGTCCATCTTGCCCCTTCACCTCCGGCTGGGCCCATAATAGTGATTGACTCCTCCTCCGCCGTGACTACTCCACCTTCCCCCACCGCCATGTCACCTACTACTACACTCCCATTAGCCACAATAATAGCACCAATGCTCGCTCCTGCATTGCCTGAGGCTTTCTCAAAACACATGCAAAATCTCCCTTCCGAGCTCTCCTAGATCTTCATGGACCCCACCATTCAGACTACCTTAGCACGGATCCTCACCACTGCCACGCCTCGCAACCTCCCACGGGACCACCAACAATGGAGGCCACAATGTTAATTTATGAGGAGTGGGAGAGACAAGAACAAGAAGCCTCGAAGGCAAGTAAAGAGGAGGGCAACGAGTACCATGAACAACCGAAGTATGAATATCAAAAAATTGACAAGGTGGCCTACGAAGAGGAAGGAATGGGCTCTTCCAAGAGTAGAGATGAGGAGGAGGACATCAGTGGTAGAGTCATCGTACAAACCTTCGATGATGATCTTGAAGAAGAGATGGCCCGACAGCTGAAACATGATGAAGAGACAAAAGGGTCACCTCCCAGGAAGGAACAAGAGGGTGATAGGGCAGTGAAGGACATAGAAATCTCTACAGGGGAAAGACAGTTGCAAATTGTACCACTTTCTGGGAAGGAACAAGATGTTGAGGAAGACCAGCTTGAGAAGTACATACACAAGGACAAACAAATTGAAGAAGTAAAGGAAAAGGAAATTGAGGTAGAAGGAAGTCCCCGAGGGAAATTGATTACTAAACCTCTCATCAAACGCCTCACATTCATCCAAGATTCTGATGAGGAAGAGGGAGACAACACCAAAATGAAAGGTGCACAAATGGAAGTCTGAACGGGGCAAGGCGAAGGTGATCAAGAGTCACCAAAAGGAGAGTTTGTTGTGCCCGAGTAGTTGGAGAGGCATCTTGGGAAGAAGACTCCCACTCCAAAGGATCCAAGAGTGAGGCTAGAAGCCATCCTAGCTTGAGCGAAACTCTCAACCAGGAAGGAGAAGAAGCCTAAGGTCAGATCTAAGATGACCATGGATGCCTCCGAGTCCTAGACTATCCAGGTAGCAACACCAATGGTTGGCCAGGCAGGAGTAAGCTATAACATTTCCACCATCAACTTGGGGACTGCTACCAGGGAGCAAAAGGTAGAGCATCTTGAAGAGTCGGTGGCTATGGTGGTACACTTGATACAATAGGACAAGGTCTCGAAAGACAAGCTCAAAGCGCAAGTCGCTGCCTTGATGGATTATATCCAACAATGGTCTTCAGTCGAGGACATACCCACTAGTTCCATGGTGGTGCCCAAACTATTGTCCAAAGAACAGATTGACAAACTGGAGAAGAGAAGGAACTTGGACAAGACTACAGAGAGCTAGTTCCGACAACTCCTTTATGTCAGAAACATGGGTATTGGTCAGGCTGTTTGAACAGCCAAAAAATTATTGGATCTGCAACAATCTCTGGAAGGCACGAAGAAGCTCTGTGCCAACTTCCCTGCAACATACAACTCCACCTACCTAAAGATTGAGGCCATCCTTCAGTTACCAAAGGCAACATGGGAAAAGGAGCTCGCATTCAAAAGAGATGACCACTGGCTGGTGGACTTGTGGAGGCGAGACTTCAATAATAGAAGGGAAAGGTTAGAGCAGATAGTTGAAAAAGTGAATCCAGACCTCGAATGGGTCAAGGAAATTAGGACAGATTGCACCCAATATGTAAAGTTGATGACGAAGTATGACATACCCACAATACAGATGGATCTAGAGAAGATAAAGCCTTATTTTCAAAAGAAGATGGAGGACAGGATGTCCAATGAGATAACAATGGAATTCATGAGTTTCGTCGCCTATGCCTTCGCCCAGTTGGAGTTGTTTAGGGATTAAACCGTAAAGAATGATGAAGACTAGAAGAAGCTTGAGTATAATGCAAAAGAATGGAGTTACTAGATGCTGCGGTCTGAGATTATTAAGGTGGAAAAGCTTCAGCCGGTCATTCTAAAATTTATGGAATATGCAGTTTTGAAGAAGCAGGAGGGCAGCCCTATTATCAGTGAAGAGCTCCTGAAGGAATAGCTACAACAAAGAGCAGTCTGCAAAAGACAAAATGCTACAATGTTGTCACTAAAGGACAAAATAGGGAAAAGGAAATAATGTAATTTTAAATTGTAATATATTTGGGGGTAGGTGAAACCCTATTTTTTAGTGAATCTTGGCCACACAATGAAAATCAATCTTGGCCATTCATTCTACCTTTTGGGCACTATAAAAGGGGGTCTCCTCTCATTTCCAAGGAGAGTTGAGTTGTTGTAAAGACATGCTGCTGAAATTTATAATGAAAATATATTGACTTGGTGTATTTTCTAATTCCTCCACATGTTTCATGGTTCAATCTCCATTGTTAAATGCTTTACTTAGATTTATATTGTTGTTTTAGTTAGATTTAAAGTGCTAAGATAGACTTTAGTCATGCTATCCTACGATTGTAGAAATTTATGTTGTGATGATGCCTTCTAGCCCATACTTTTTGTTGTTTGCTACTGGTAAATTGCCTTGCAAAGTTAGCCTGGGCTGAAATTTGAAGCTACTCTTTAAATATTTATCTTTATTCATGCATGTAAATGGTGGATGAATGGTAAAATATCTACAGACCTTTGAAGATAGCACAGATTTCACGATACTGTAGATTTCTTGGTTAAGTGGAATTATGTTTGAAGGGAGTTGTCCATAGTAGAACCTCCATGATCACTGGTCATAGTTAGTTACAGATCTAGGAACCTTCCCTCTTCCCTGTTCTTTTTTTTTTAGAAACAGTCTGTGTTAAGGTTCATTGCACATTGTAAAGCCAAACTTAAATAAAAAATTGAAATTTGAGATTGTTGTTTGAACCTACAGCTATGGATGCTAAAATCTGCAAATGGTTAGTAACTAACAGAGACAAGCATGATTAGTTTCCAAGCAAGCAAACCTTCAACATCCATATGAGATATCTAACATGTTTTAAAATGCTATCTAATAACAAGATACATAAAAGCATACAAAGAAAAACATGAAATCAATCTATCCCATATTGGATTGGTGTCACATGTGCTAGTGACCCTTTCCCAATCCTTGATTGATAAGCTAGTGATGAAATTTGCTATGGATATGGAGATGCTAAATGGACAAGATCAAATATCAAATGAAGAGAGTAACCTTGCATAAAATTCAAGCCTTTACGCTTATCAACTGCATTTGCTAGAAAGTCTAAAAGATCATTGAATGCTGTCATTAAAATGAGCCTGTCATACCTTTTCAACATATCTTAGGCTAAATTTTGAAACATATGCCAGTAAATTTACGTGTGCAGGAGGATAATATCTAATGGTGCGCGCCCTCCAGAGGAGTCTTGCTGTGTATTTGGTAATCAAAAATGCTGTTGATTTCATTTAAAACGTTGTGGGGACCAGCATCCTTTCTTGAAGTGTTGTGAGGGGCTCTGTCCTTTCTTGACTTAAAGACTATCAACAATCCTCTTGATGACAATCGCCTCAGCCTAAGTCTCCTCTTACTTATTTAATATGAGATTTAACGTTGTATATTTTGACTTTGATAAGTACTATCATTTATGAGGCATGATCTTTGAGTCCATTTTTTTCAGCACTGCATTTTCCCAACAAAGATTTCCTAGCAGTATTATTATTTCCCTCCATAAACTGACGACACACAAGTGAAGTAATCCAGGGGTAAGGTAGGTCATTAACTGAGAACTTTAAATAGGGAGGAGTATGATAGTGCATGATTAATCGATGCTTGGTGAGCAATGGTAAATTCTTGAAGATAGGTGATAAATCCTGCAAGGGTAGGATTGTTTTAAAATCTTTTGGATTGTGTGTAAGTTCTTTCCTTTTAATGCTTAAAAACAATCCTTTGGTCATAAATCCGATCACTTGAAATCATTCCTTTTGATAAGGATTTTTTTTTTATAATCATATGTGTAATCATTCTATTGATTAAGGGAATTTTTTTTCATATGATTATTTAAAATCACTCTTTTTGTTAAGGGAATTTTTGAATATAATCATATGTGTAATCATTCTTTTAATAAGGAATTTTTTTTTGCATATGATTATTTAAAATCACTCCTTTTGTTAAGGGAATTTTTGAATATAATCATATGTGTAATCATTCTTTTAATAAGGAATTTTTTTTTTTGCATATGATTATTTAAAATCACTCCTTTTGTTAAGGGAATTTTTGAATGTAATTGTATGTGTGATCATTTTTTTTTTCTTTTCTTAGGTACAAAAAGTGAACAAAGGCAAGTGAAAGGTATGAAGGGAAAGCAAACAAAGGTACCAAAAGTGAACAAAGGCAAGTGAACAAGGTACAAGGAAAGCGAAAAGTCAACAAGGAGGAGGCTAGCAAACGAAAACGAAAGGAGGAGAATTTTTTTTTGAAAACCCAATGTGTTTTTAAACACTTTAAGTGTTTGATCAACACTACTTCACAAAGTTGTTTATCTTTTCGTTTTAGAACACTAATTTTCATTTGGGTCTAAAAAGAACAATTTGATTTTCTCCATTCGCAAAAGGCTAAAATTCAAACCTAGACACTTACTAGAGTTCGTTTTGGGTTAAGAATTGAACAATCAAAACTCACTTCATTTTGGTGCTTAAAACGAACTCACAATTTCTTTGAAGGCTATAAAATGAACAAGTGCTTGAATTGTGTGATTTTGTCTTTTGAGTGTGTATCCTCTCCCCTTGCGCTTCGTGTGATCTAGGGTGCAAGAGAAACACTCAAAATACATTTTATTGCTTTGAAACACTTCAATTTGGGCTTAAAAATTGAACATCTTGTGTGAGTGTGAGTAGGGGCATTTTCGCGTACATTCTCTTTCTTTGTGCCATCAAGATCGATCAAGTTACGGATTGTGTCTTTGCTCGCTTTTGTTTATCTTAGAGGGCCTGCCTTGGGGAAAAAGCTCTCACCCAAGGGACGACTTAACCGGTAACACTCTAAAGCCAAGAGTATTTCCAGCCGGGATATAAATGAGGGTTTTGGTTAAACGCCATAATCACGCGGTTGGCTCCGACAGGATGGATCCGAAAGGGGACTCTTGCCGTATGGGTCAATCTCCACGAACGAAAAGTCTGAACTAGAACCCTTGTTTTGTAGTGGCCTATTTATCCATTGAGCGAGTTTATCAAAGTGGTTCATTGGAGCTTAGATTCCAAGAAGTTACTTGCCATGTTCGATCTTGGTTGAAATATAGAGGTTAGGATTTCATCATACCTCTATATTTTTCCTTGGTTGCATGTAAAATCATCTCTTCTATGAAGGGCATGAGGCAAGCCCACTAAGAAAAACGTACCCATTAAGCTAGGATGTCATATTGCTTGTTTGAAAACACAGTGTGTTTATCGAAAACATTTGCAAACCAACATTCAACATCATCATCAAGACTTCAAACCCCTTAGTTTGAGAAAATACCTTTGACAAAGCCCAAGAACTATTGCTTACCCTTGGGATTATGTCCTTAGAAGTTCCTAAGTAATTGGGTTTACATCTTAATTTGCTCTTACAAAGGTCAACAATTAGGCAACCCTTGTCCTAATTTTTTGGAACTTCCACATAGCACTTTGTGGGATGAAAAGAAGTTGTGACATTGGACATTCAGTTTGAAACCTAATCAATAAGTGTGTTTGTGGTAAAAAGAGCTTATTAAGCAAAAGATAACAAATTGGACCCCACACATGTGCTTGATATCTTTTAGTCATATTGGTCTTTTGATTGCTCTTAGAGAAAAGTGTGTTCTTCAATACCTTGGCCTAGTAAACAAAGTCTCTCTAAGTATTTTAGGATCAAATCAAACACCTCATCCATCTCAAACATTTATCATCTCCATCCCACAAACAACTTTAGATCTTTGGAAACATCATTATCTAGACTTGGGTACATCCTTAAATCATCATCAAAATCACCTCGTTTAGTTAGATGTATGGGAATGCATCCTTTTTCATACATTTAATTAAATCAACAATCCTTTGAACAAGTTCATCCTAAGATCACATCCAACATCTTAGGGTTTACAAGTTCATCATCCAAATCAAACAAAATCAACATCAAACCCTAAGTCTAGCATTGATCCAAAGTTCCTAAACGTTTGTCACTCATATCATTTACACATTTCATCCTCCATCTCATCATTGGTCCTAAGAACCTTAGAGGTCACTTTTGCTACAAGATCAAAACACAAGAAGAACATGGAATATAAACTAGATTCATACATCATGAGCGGTCCAAACCAACCAAACTATCCAAGCCTCACGAAATCATGGGATTATAGAAACTCACATCCATACATAGGATCACTATCTCCTATGAATATCAATAGCACAACGAATGTGAGTATGCCCAATCTAAATTTTGGAATACATCTCCCCATGATAGATTTAAATCAAAGTCCAAATTTACAAGTCTATCCTCCAAACAATCAATACATGAGTCTTCAAACGAGCAACATCATTCCACCAAATCCCTACTTGCCAAATGTGGAGGTACCAAGTGCAAGTTTTCGAAACATGAATCCTAACTCAGAAAACTTTGGAAAAATGATTCCCAATACCAACAATGTTCATCCTATCATGCCAAATCTGAACATCATCCCAAATTAGAACATTATCCAAAGTCAAATTTCCCATAATCCCATTCAAAAACTGCAAGTAGGCATCCCAAATCCGCTTAAACAAAAGCCAAATCAACTATCTCAAGTGAGTCAAGATCAAAATCAAGAACAAATTTGGCGAGATCAAATTGCAGAACTTTCCAAAATAGTTGAGACATTGCGCCAAGGGAAATCTCCACCACCATTACCTACATCATTCCTTGGTTTAGGGCTTCCCCCTTTACCTAACACCAATCATGCCATCCAAATCAATCCACCTAACATCAATCAAACCATCACGACAAATCCTTTGAATATACCATCAACATCACACCAATGGATGGTATCTAATCAAACAACAACATTGATCCCAAATCAAAATACGGTCTCCCAAAGACCTATCACCTCGGTCAATCCAACCATCTCTATCACTTCGATCATTCCAACCACCATTATCACGCCCATCACATCTCAACCCCTCACTACAATGATCGCTCTGAGCGTATCTCAAACACTTGTCACTACATCCGACATGATTCTAAAACCACCACCACCCCCACCACCACCAACTTCCACCACATCAAACCAATACAACGTGACATTACAAGCTGCTTTTCAAAAGGGATTCCAACAATATCTAGCCATGCAACAAGCAACACAAGTGAAACAATCCTCTCAAGTTGCCCAAGCCTCTCAAGCTACCCAACCAACACAAGCACAAACACAAAAGATGACAACTATTGAAAACAAGGATCAAGATCAATCCATCATTGAGCACACGTTTATTTCATCCAATGATCAAATCGACATATGTCAAGAGTCACTCTTGAATCACGATCAAAATCCACCAAAAAAACTCGACAATGAGCCAATTCAAGAAATATCAACATCACTTGACTCTATGGTCAAAGACATTCACAAGCTCTCCACCGCAATTGTCGAAAACAATGATCAAAACCTCTCCATCGAGGAGCACATTGAGGATGTATCTACACAATCCGATGATCAACTCACCATACATCAAGAGCCACTTTTTAGTGATCTCTTTCAAGGAGTGTTAGGACTATTTGATCCAATTGACATAATGAATGATCCATTGACCAATGATCATATTGAAAATGTCTCTACATCACCTTATGAGTTAGAGGACATATCTCAAGAATTTATTCCAAAGCATGATCAAAATCTTTCACCAAAGTCTAGCAATGGTCCTTTTCAAAACATGTTGATCCCCTTTGACCGCATGGTTATAGATACTGAAAGAACCTTGAACTCGACACTTGAGGATATTGAACCATTTACCATGTCAAATGATGACATCCAAGAACCATTTATAAGCAATCCATCCTTTGAAGCTGCCCCATGTCAAGAACTTGATCCAAAGCATATCGAAAGCAACTCCGAAATTAATCAAGATCAAGAATTTGTATCTTCAAGATACTACAATAATCTAATGAACACTCTCTTATCCATACAAGATGATCATATCCATGTAGCACATACTCCTCCACCTACCCATGAGATGCTTTCTATGAATGGACACGTAGATGATCTTCATCTAGAACAAGATTTTGTTACACAAAAAGAGAAAATTCTTAACTCCTACAATCAAACAGAGTTGTCAACATTAGGATCAAATATGTCCCAAAATCAGATTGAGGACATCATGAATAAAGATATCCAACATTATCCGCTCAAGGAAACAAGTCAGATAGAACAAGATATTCCAGAGTTAGTAGAGCAGCAAATGGAAATAACATTACCTACGGTGATCATTGATCAGAGAATGCATTCTGAACAAGAGCTCTTTGAACAAGCAGAATCAAAGCATGAAGTTGCTACTACCACCATACTAGGGGCAACTATGTCTCAAACAAACGTCAACATAGGGAGCACGAAGAATCCTTATGATGAAACTAGTGTCAATACTACAACCAGCCACGCCATGAATCTTCATTCACCCATCACCCCATCCACGAATTGGGACCAACATCAAAGGAAATATTTGAATCAAAGTATGAAGAACGTTATCAAAGCAAAAGAAGCTGAGAAGCATAATGGACAAATCAAATATGCATGGATACCAAAAAATACAAAGAAAGATCATCCCTATCAAACTCCATCAGTCAAAGAAACTATGGGGCAAACTAAAAGAGGGAAAGGTATCCATCAAAGATGTCCGCAAAATCAAAAGCAGGCTTTTCAAGCAACGTACAAAGTGTATCAAGCATTTGGTCCTAATTCCATGCACACTTCAGTATCCATCCATCATTGCTCATCTTCCCAAGTTTGGAGAGTCAAAGATTCCAAATTGTCAACCAATCCATCTCTTATCCCTAAACACACTCCATCCACGCCACCACGCATAATAGCCAATTCTTACATTGACTGTGTATTGGCAACAACCCTTCATCATAAGGATTCAGAAGGCAATCTATCACGATGTACGCACAAAGACAGAGTTAACTCCGGTATCGATGAAGCAAATCAAGAATCCCAAAAGCTACATTCAAATGCACATATCTTAGCAAAGCAGCTCCTTCAAGCAGGATATCGATGGCACATTATGACAGGGGCATCTACATCAGCAACACCTTGTGATTCAGCATGAGCTTAAAATCTTTTGGAAAAAACCAAAAAAATTAAAAAAATATGAAAATCAAAAAAAATCAAAAAAGGATTGAAAACAATAAAGATAAAAATCGTCCTCTAGTGAAAACCGCATGGGCGGCGCTTTGGGAAAGACCATGATGAAAACCTGGAAAACAGGCGTCATGTGTAGAATCGAGCATCTATGTGCGCCAGTTCATATGAAAGCATCTCATCCCATCCATAATAAAGCCAACATTCCATCCATCTTATCCATAATAAATCCATCCATCCATAAACCATTTATCCAATCCATTTTCATCCATCTGCATCCATCATCCAAGTTATCTTGATCTTGATAAAATTTTGGGGCACACTTTATGCTTGCCTATGGTAAACATCTTGACATGGGTCATTTTCATTGATCCTATCCTATCCTACATTATCTGAGCTATGAAGCATTATCCAAATGGGTATTTGTTATCCAAACACCTTATCTTATCACAATATAATCCTTGGCATCCTTTGCATATTCATCCATCCATACACCTATCCAAGCATCCATCCCATCACATCCCATACATTGCTAGACAATGGGGGCAGATATGTACATCTTGCTTCGAGAATAAATCTTGGTCTATATCCTCCAGCTTATGTGGCGATCCAAACATTGGCAAAGGTGAAATCAAATGGTCAAAGTAGTTGTGATCCAAAATCCAAAATCACTAGCCCATGGCATATTTTGACGAGAAAACATTCCTTATCAAGCTTCATCTTTCATCGAACATCAATCCAAACAATCGATATCAGTCGCATCTAAGCTGCATGTCAAACGTCACATCAAATCATCCAAACATCTTTTGTTTGAAACCAAGCTTCATCAAACATGATCAATCAAATCCAATCAAAAAATCATCATCTCGGGATATCCTTGTGTTGCTTAACACTATCCTTGCATTGTCGTATCCCCATGTCGTTATCATTATCAACTCGATCAATCTGGGGCCCCTTGCATTGTTGTGTATCCTCAACAATGTTATCATCAATCCCATCAAATCCTGCTGCGAACATTATCATTGCATTGTTGTGTATCCTCATCAATGTTATCATCATCATCAATCCACCTTTTAGCTTGGCTTTTCAACAAAATCCCAAACAAAGCAATCGATACTATCACACACATCCATATCCTAATCACAAATCGCAAAAACTAAAACATCCAAAACATCAAAAATCCAAAATTCAAAACAGCAAAATCCAAAACATTCAAAAAAACGCCAAATCCAAAAAAAACATCCTGGAAACATCAAATCCAAAAAATATCCTCAAACATTCCAAAAACGCTAAAAACATCCATAAATATTTAAAACCAACCCATTCCGCTTCTTCACCTCCACAATCTTAAATAATCAACCATCCATAATAAACTAATCATCACCTTCATCCTTTGGCAACGCAAACAGAAACAATCATAGCAGTCAGCAAAATCAAGCTTCAATCGTGAAATCAAAAGCAAACAACAAACCTCTAAAACAAAATCAAACTCTTGATCAGTCGCAAACATGTCAGTCGACCTTATATCAACAGCCTATCAATCAACTTATCAACCATCATCATCCTCCACAATGCATGTCCTAGGATTTATGGATATCACCTTGGATTCTTATCCTATCAAAACAAATCCCTTTGGCTAGAGGTACGAAGAACATTGACTTGTTTGTGTACTTGATCTTTTCTTTTGATTTATCTTATTGTACTCATTCCAAGGACCTCTTGATGATATCCAAACGAAGGATTTAGAGAGATAGGAATGGGGCAACGATCATTATTATTTTGTCTGTTGTGCTTGTTGGACACTCTTGTAATAAAACTTGGTGAATACTTGCTTTGCTAGGTATGCCCTAACAAGGTTTCCGTATGTCAAGTGTGAATAAGAATACTCCTATCTGCTTGTTGAGTCAAAGTCCTTCACACTGAGTACAACGCTATCCTGGTCCTTCATACCTTGATGCATCGTGCTTAGGCGTGTTATCAAACATAAAGTAAGTGACCCTTTGAAAATCCTAATCCTTGATAAGCGAATCATCATCATAAGCATTTATCTATCATCATCATCATCTCTAATAAAGTCTTGACCAATCATGGACTTGTGGGATCCTCTTGTCATATCTGATTTCCATGCATCCATCATGCATCCACCCTACATCTAGAAAACTGTTAGCATACCACATATCATTCATATCATACATCATAGGAAACATCGATTTTTTCACATGCATTGCATAATCATCATCATAATATAGATCTGTTAGTCTAAGCATTTACATAAATCATCCATTGCATAATCATAGCATATCACATCATCCATGTCATCCATCATCACATCATATCTTCATTTAAGTTGTTTAGAATAATATAGATTTGTTATTCTAAGCATCTTAAAATCATCTCATTTGTGTCATCATCCATAACCACTCATTTTGAACCTCTTTATCGCGAGATCGACCCTCAAATCGAATCTTTTCGCTCAATCTCTCGAGGGGGCAATGTACCAGTGTACTTCTTTCTGGTGGGGCATCCAAAAAATTAGAAAATTTTCAAATTTTGATTGCGACAAGTTTATTCTTTGAACCAACGCAACAAGTACATTGCTTCAAAGAGGGGAAAAATGTAGACACACAAAATTAGCATTATGCATTTGATCAAAATCACACTCATCCATTCATCAGGGTAAATTCATAAACTTAAATCAAATAAATCAAACTTGATCCTATCATCATCTCTTTGATTAAATAAATCAATCATTTATTTAATTAAATCTCAGAGCATCATTCATCTCCCTTTGATTTGATTTAAATCCCTAAATCAAGTCAAAGTGGTCAAATCAGGCTAATCATCATCCTAGCTAATTAATCCTGATTAAATCTAATGCTAATCTCACCCACTTGCATTCTCTAGATTTGGCCACTTGCACATGAAATTGCATTTATTTGTTTTATCAAAATCTTTATTTTCAACTTGGCATAAAGGAAGAATATTCTCCAAGTTTGAATCTCCCCCCAAGTGGACATGTACACCCAACAGAGCATTTATGAGGCCTTACATTTCTCTTACATGTCCCCTTCCAAAAGTCAAACTCAGCATTCATTGCTCAAATTTGAATTCAAATTTTCCCTCTCATGGGCACTCTTCCCAAATCTTGCACATCCATTGGCCTATCATCACTTGACAAGTGGCCTTATCTGATTGGCTTGATCTTTGTCCCACATTGGCCCATTTTCAACACTTAGCATTTTGAAAATCCTTAAATAAGTGCTTCATCTTTGATAAAATCCTCCACAATTTTATGCAAAGTTACTCTCTTCATTTGAGATTTGATCTTGTCCATTTAGCATCTCCATATCCATAGCAAATTTCATCACTAGCTTATCAATCAAGGATTGGGAAAGGGTCACTAGCACATGTGACACCAATCCAATATGGGATAGATTGATTCAATGTTTTTCTTTGTATGCTTTTATGTATCTTGTTATTAGATAGCATTTTAAAACATGTTAGATATCTCATATGGATGTTGAAGGTTTACTTTGCTTGGAAACTAATCATGCTTGTCTATGTTAGTTACTAACCATTTTCAGATTTTAGCATCTACAACAGCAAATGACACCGTGCCCCCCACTTCAGAAACTTCAAAATTTAAGATCCATTCCGCATCCAGCTATGTAATTCCACCCCGTGATTACTAGCAAAATCACATCAAATATCAACTTAGAAATTCCATGTGAGTCATGACCTGACACCCGAGAGACCTTGGGGAGATTTTTAGCAATTTGTTGGAAGATTTACTTTCAAGAGAGGTAGTGCACATACACATTACCTGTGTTGAGAAAGTGTGTAAAAACACCCATCAACAACTGCCAATTCTGTAAACCACAATTGACTGTCTTTAACTGCAACTGTAACTGGCAACGACACAACTGCTTGAGACAAAAATCTAACACCAAAAATTGAAACAAAACCTCTCTCTGATCAGTCTTGAGCATAACTAGAGTATTCACTTACAGACTTGCAAACCTGTCATTCAACATTCAGTCATTTAGTTACCGTTACATAGCTTACATCCATCATAGACAAAGCATTGGCTTACCTTTTAGCTTGCATAGACCTTGGTAGAAACGTTAGCAAACTTAAGATCAATCCATAGAGACCAAATTAAAGTTGCCCTGATTTCATCATCCTCCATCATTTTAGTCCTTTTGTCACCTAGGTTTTCCCTCAACTCCCAAGGTTAGTTTGAAGGTCACCTTTGTCAAAAAAATTCACTTGGTCACCATTACCATTGAATTCTTCGCAACCTATTGGCATCTTTGGTCCTCTTGGTTTAGTTGAGCAATCTTACCATTGGTTTCCTCATAAGGTAGTTTACAGTCATACCTTTAGTCTCATTTTTAGGTCATTTCCCTTACACTTGCATTGGCATTACCACACTTTGGACCTCATTGTGACACTTACATTTGACATTTTGACATTTTTTCACCTTGAATCCATAGTTGTTTATCATCCTTAGGCATATTATACCTCCAAAAATTCAAAAAAAAAAAGTTGCATAACCTTGGTTTTAGATATACCTTGGTCATCCTTACACATAGTCCTTGCATAGTCATACCATATCACAAACACTACCTCTTGCAAGTCTTACATGGTCAAAACTATGTTGCAAAGGAAATGAGAAGACGATATGGATTTCCCAATAGACAAGGACTTTATCAACCCATTTGCAAGTTCCTCACAAGGGTCTCCCAAATCATACAAGTCACTATTTGAAAAATTTGTCACTAGAAACCAAAAGGGGCATATTATGGTAGAATAAATAGAGGCTACCTCACAAGATCCTAAATTTTCCTCCTTTATAGATGAATACTTGGCACATGACCCCCAATGTTACCTAGAAAAACTCTTGACAGAAGGTGCCACAGTACCCCCTAGGTTTGGCATAAGCACCATACAATCAACATCCACACCTAAGGGAACAACACATCCATGCCACAGGTGAACACTTCAATTCCACAAGTAAACAAATCCATGCCAATAGGAGAAACCACACAAGATGCAACTAAAATTCACACCTCCTTATTTGGCACCCAAAGCATGACACAAGGAACAACATTAACCATAGGAGCTTCATTATCAAACCCATTTGGCATACATGACAAAAAATAGGCCTAAAATTTTCCTTAACACTGCAACGACTATACCAAATACACAAAGCAACCCACATGGTCATATCCTTGCAACCTCATCCAAACCATTCCACAACATAAACATTCCAACCCAAAACATGACGTATGTATCCCATTTACAAAACCAAAATTCGTCCTACACCCACACATTAAACCAAAACCCATCACATGTTGTTGGATTGCAACATGGCCATATAGACCCAAACAATACACAAGTGGATGTTTTGCAAACATAAGTGATAGCCCTTCAACAACAAATGGACAACATGCAAATGACAACCAAAAAAGCATATACAGCGCAAGACTTATGTTCAATTCCCTTTAACAAAAATTTATACATGTCACCCGTCCCACATGGATATGTTATACCAATTTTCCAAAGTACAATGGGAAGTGTAACCCTATCGAGCACATAAGGGAATTTACCACACATTGCATAGACATCACATTTGAGCCTACATATCTCATGAGACTTTTTCCATGAAGCCTTACTGGCATAGCACTCAAGTGGTTTTCTAAACTCCCAAATGGCATAAGAACATGGGGTGAACTAGCCAAAAAATTCATTGAACACTTTTCCTTTAACATCGACAATGAAATCTCAATAGCCACTTTATGTCACACTACACAAGAGGAAGGGGAAAACTTTATCCACTTCTTTCAATGGTGGCGAAGCTTAGCTAGTTGATGTACAGTTGAGATACCCGAAAAACAAAAGGTCGCTATTTTCTTAGAAAACCTCAACTCAAAATTGAGAAGTGAAATAAGAGTAAAATTTTGCACATCATTTGTTGACCTAGTGGAAAAAGGAATTATCATTGAAAAAGGTGAACTCAAAACAGAAAATAGGAACACAAGCAACCAAAATATCCCAAGCAACAAGAACAAATATTGGTCCCCAAATAAGAATGTCACCAATGATGGAGTTGTCGATGCTAAGACCATACATACAAGACCTAAATTTTCATTAGAGGCTCTAATACATCAAATAACATATCAAGATTTGTCGACCAAACCGCTAATGCTATCCAAAACACTCAACAACCAAGAACACAAAGGAAGTTTCCAAAACGACAATACACCCCACTTGGTGAACCAATTGAGTCATTCTTCAAACAAATCCTACAACACAATGTCATACAACTTCCTGAGCCCAAACAGTATGATCCTGAACAGTTCAAACCCTCCTAATGGGATGACAATGATTTTTTTGACTATCATTGAGCTAAAGGACATAACATTTTGCAATGTCGATAGTTGAAAAACATTATATAAGACCTTGTGGAAAATGATACTATTAAGGTTAATGGAAAAAAGTGACAACAAACTTCAAACAGTGACCATAAAGTCTTTTATGATCCATTGCATGACCATGGGAAAGGAAAAGCCCCCAATATAGGTAATAAGATCAATAATAACTCAACCAATTACACCAACGTCAAATATTACTATGGACATTCCACTATCCTAAATCACATTCGAGTAGCCAATGAACATGTTAATACCATCACCATTAAGAAAACTCTTGAATGTGTTGTCAATACCCGTCGTACCAAAAGAACCATCTAAGGTCCTCCTCCAAAACAACAACAAACACCGCAAGCACAATATAACCTCCTTGACCAATTAGGGAAGACTCCAGCACAAATTTTTATCCTCAAATTGTTGTGCATATCTCCTGAGCATAGGGCCATCTTAGACAAAGCCTTGCAAAACATGACCGTACCTACTAATCTTGATGTCAATATTTTGAAGTTCAATGGTTGGATACTTGACATATTCCCACCACTCCACCTTTTTTGAACAAGATTATTCCACAAAAAAGCTAAATCATAATGACCCTCTACATCTTGAAGTCCTTGTCCATAAGGCCAAATTCAGACAAGTCTTGGTAGATGGAGGAGCAAGGTTAAATTTTTGAATTTTAAAATTGGTTAAGGCATTAGGATTTTCGAAGGCATGTGCAGACACTACTAAAGGCATTGTTATCAAGGCATACGATGATGAAGAAATAAAATCTAAAGGAAACATAACACTTCCTATTCAAGTCAGACCTGCAGTCATGGAGACTGCTTTCCAAGTCTTAGACCTTGAATTACCATATAACCTTCTCTTAGGTCGACCATGGATTCATTCCATGAAATTTGTTCCATCCACATACCATCAATGCCTTAAATTTTCATATAACGGCACTAAAATAACCATAGTTGGTGATCCTAATCCATTCTAATATTGCACTAACCTATGAGGAATACCCCAATAGCAGGTTCATGTCAACCAAGAGGCATCATCGTCCACTTCATCCCATTAAATTGATCCTTTCACTCTTTCTAAAGCCTTTATTTCAAACCCTCCATCTTCCACTCCCAAAGTAGAGGTCCAAGACAAAGGTTGTGGAGAGTATCATATGAAGACATCTTATTGCATCAGTCAAATAACGTCTCCTAAGTCATATGGAAAACCAACGATGAACAAAAGGAAAACTAATGTCACTATTTAGTTTCCTCCTACCAATGTTTTCACAAAATGGAGAGAATTGAGTAAAGAAATTATCAATGAAGAAGATATGACATATTGGCTTTACAAAGAGGACAATGAAAAACCCCTTCCACCTGCACAAATACCTACAAAATAGTATGGTAAAGGCATTAAACTTATGCAAGATAAAGGATATGACAAACATAGCGGGCTTGGATTACATTAGGATGGCATGATTGAGCCGATCACTTTCTTCAAACAACCAAATGGTCTTTGGCTTGGGTTTTAACAGACTAAGACTTGCATTTCAAGTACCACGTCATCACCTTTACAAGAGGAAGTGAGTGTTTCTGAGGCTATCGAGACATCTAATGAACCCTCCGACCAACCATACTACTCTACTGATTCAAACGAATATGAATGGGGTTCTGAAAAATCATCTAGTGATTATGAACTTTATGAAACATTTAGAGAACTAAGTGAACCTAATTTTGATGAAATATTAGAGCAAAAATTCAAAATTGGCTCATCACGAGACACATCAGAATCTAACATCCCCCTCCTAGGAATAGGGAGGACACCATAAAATATTTTTGGAACTACATCAATAATTCATCCTTTACCTTGACCCTTTTGAACTTTGATACTTCTGATGATGGCATGTCATTAGTCTATCCCTAACTTATTGATTGGGATCAATGAGACCTCCCCATCTTAGATATCTTTGAGAATGACGAAGCAATAGCTGAGTTCATGGCATTGTGTGAAGGAATTCCTAGTGGGGACCATAAAGTTGGCTTTACCATTGACTTGGATAACATGGAATATCTTGGGGAGTCTATCCACCCCTCTAGTCACAAAAGTAAAAACAATAAAATGAAAAATGAAAAAAATAAAAAAGATGAGTCCTTAGGTGAAAACTGAAAGGTGCCTTTGGACCAAGAAAAAGTAAAAAGAAAGGATGTATCTAAGGGAAAAAACCTCTCTGATGCACCCAAGAATGGAGGGTTGGACGTTCTCCCCATCAACTAAGATAATTCACCAATGCTAATCGATAAATCAAAAGAAGTCAACATTGGCACTAAAGATAGCCTTAAGATAATCCACTTTGTGGCCTCTTTGACAGAATTCGAGCAAACTGAGTTCTAAGCTTTCTTCATCAACAAACAAATTAACTTTGCTTGGTCATATGTCAACATGCCTAGATTAGATCCTGAGTTGATACTACATCATTTTCCATTACATCTAGATTCTAAACCTATCAAACAAAAGCTTCAAAAAATGCACCTGTAGATTGCACTATTAGTCAAGGCTGAACTAAAGAAATTGATTGATGTGGGCTTCATTCAATCAATTGATTATGCAGATTGGGTTTCCAATTTAGTACCAGTGACAAAACCAATAGGTGGTATCCACATTTGTACAAATTTTTGAGATCTAAACAAGGCATTTCCTAAAGAATATTTCCCATTGCCAAACATTGACATAATCATAGACTTGACAACTGGGTACGAGATGTTGTCCCTTATGGATGGATTCTTGGGATACAATTATATTAGAATTGCACTAGAAGATCAACACAAGACAACCTTTATTTGTCCATGGGACACCTATTGTTGGAACATCATGCCTTTTGGACTTAAAAATGCAGGAGCTACATATCAACATGCTATGACAACCATTTTCCATAATCTCATGCATACCTTAATGGAAGATTATGTGGATGATCTATTAGTCAAATCATTGACACAAGTAAACCATTTGAGAGTCTTGGACAAAATCTTCAAAAGACTAGAAGAGGATAAAGTAAGGTTAAACCCCAAGAAGTGTGTATTTGGTGTAACATTAGGAAAACTTCTTGGATATATAGTTTCTAGATGAGGGCATTAAAGTAGACCTAGCTAAAGTGAAAGAAATAATAGACATGCCTCCACCAGTCAATATAAGTCAATTAAGGACACTCCAAGGATATTTAAAATCCATCAAGCACTTCATAGCACAATTGGTAGATAAGATAAATCCTTTCCAACATCTACTCAGAAAAGGAGTTCCCTTTGAATGGACATAAAAATGTCAAGAAGCTTTTGAAAAGATCAAAGA
Organism: Sequoia sempervirens; assembly: GCA_007258455.2. Taxonomy (NCBI): domain Eukaryota; kingdom Viridiplantae; phylum Streptophyta; class Pinopsida; order Cupressales; family Cupressaceae; genus Sequoia; species Sequoia sempervirens. The sequence goes on from VDFB02277691.1 coordinate 41,403, forward strand.
ATACCTATTGACACCACCAGTATTGATGCCATCTGTTGATGGAAGGCCTCTTATTTTATAAATTTCAGCAACTACATCCACACTAGGGGCATTAATTGCATAGAATGATGATGAGGATCGTGAGCGTGCAATATACTATATCAGCCGCACTTTGGTGGGATATGAGTTAAACTACAGTCCAATAGAATGTGCTTGTCTTGTGGTAGTTTTTGCTACTCAATGACTAAGGCACTACATGCTAAATCATCAAACACTATTGGTCACTAAGATCGACCCGTTAAAGTATCTTCTTAGCAAAGCTACATTGACAGGAAGATTAGCCAAATGGGTCATGATACTTAGTGAATATGACATCTAGTACGTTAAGAGAAAAGCTATCAAAGGACAGGTTATTGCAGACCAACTTGCAGATGCACCAACTAAGGAAAATCATCCACTATTTTCTGATTTTCTAGATGAATCTATTTTTGTGTTAGACACAGAAGCGACATGAAAACTATATTTTGATGGATCACATACAAATCATGTTTCAAGAGCAGGTATATTATTTATCACTCCTCAAGGTGTTACTATCCCTAAGTCATTCAAGATCGCTTTCTCATGCACAAACAACATAGCAGAATACGAAGCCCTTCTCACAAGGTTACGCATGGCAATTAAATGGAAGATCAAACATCTACAAGTATATGGTGACTCTCAACTTGTAATTCGACAAGTTAATGATGATTATGGCACCAAGGACAAAAATATCACACCCTACAAGTGGATGGTAGACAGTTTCAGGCAATACTTTGACACAATTCTATTCCACTAGGTACCATGTGTTCAGAACAAAGCAAGAGATGCCATGGCTACAATTGGCTCTCTCTTGGATAGACTGGACAACATGCCTAAATTCAAGTTTTTGGTAGAACAACTCTTGGTTCCTGCCTTTAATATCCCAAAATCTAAGATGGTGTGTGAACTTGTTAGTCCCAATTCTCCGTGGTATCAAGACATATATGATTACCTTCATGACCAAACCCTCTTTCCCGACCTTTTGAGCAACTAACACAAAACCTTTATCCATAAAGCCTCCAAATATGCCATCATCAGTGGCACCCTTTATAGACGTGCCTTAGATAATACCTTGTTGAGATTTCTCACTGCCAAAGAAGCACAAATAACTTTGTGTGAGGTACATGAGGGTATATGTGGAGCCCATTCTAGCAGTTTAACCCTAGCTAAAAAGATCATCAGACTGGGTTACTACTGGCCTACAATGGAAAAGAACTCTTATATATTTGTCAAGAAATGTCTACAATGTCAGCTACACACCAACTTGATACACACACCAGCACAGGAACTTCATCCAATAACATCACCTTGGCCCTTTTCCAGATGGGGACTCGACCTCATAGGTAAGATACATCCTACATCCGCCAACGGTCACAAGTTCATCATTACTGCTACCAAGTACTTCACCAAATGGATTGAAACTATTCCTATGACATACATAACTGACAAACAAATTTCCAATTTTATCCTCAACTACATCATTTGTTGGTATGGTATCCCTCAATCCATCATTATTGATAATGGTCATCCATTTAAAAATCAAGAAGTCTGTCAACTCTGTGATAAATTTCACATTCAACACCACTTTTCCACACCCTATTACCTGCAAGGTAACGGTCAAGCTAAGGCATCTAACAAAATAATTCTCAAAATCCTTAAAAAGACTGTCAATGACACTGGTTGTGATTGGCACATCCAACTTAATCCTACCTTATGGGCCTACCACACAAGTATCCATACTCCCATTGGTGCCACTCCATATTCCCTAGTCTTTGGTTCTAAAGCTATCTTACCTATTGAGGTCGATATTCCTTCTCTATGGGTATCCTTGCAAGGGCACATTGATGATGAAGAATATCGAGTATCTAGACTACATGAATTGGAACTTTTGGATGAATAGAGACAAAAGGCATTAGATCATCTTCAAGCATATTAAAATCATCTCTAACGTAGCTACAATAAGAATGTTTTAAATCAAAGTTTTGACATTGGTGACCTAGTCTTAATCAAAAATCCCAAGAATCAGGCAAAGTGTGAAAAGCCAGGAAACTTTGAGCCGAATTGGTTGGGTCTTTATGTTGTGATAGGAGTCTTTGGATCAGGAGCTCTCTAATCTAAAAGGGGAACCTCTGATAGAATTGATCAGCAATCTACATCTGCGTAAGTTTTACACAACTTTTCAGGGCCTTGTCTTAATCATGAAAAATATAAAAAAATCATTACCTTGATGAAAGCCTAGCAAATAGGCGTCCTGGTAACACCAAAAAAAAATACAAGAGAAATAATTTGTCCAAAAGTGAAAACCAATTCGGTGGCGCTTTGGATAAGTACCATGGTGAAAACCTGTCAAATAGGTGCCATGTGTAGTTGACCTTGCTCTGTCGTCTACCATCATTCCATAATAATGATTGGTCGCCCTTTCCATAATTTGGAATGATTGACATCAGGGATCCTTTCACTTTCTTCATAACTTACCCCATTCCGCTCCTAATAAATTGGTCTTATGCCTGAGTGGGGGAAAATACTTGACCTAAGTCATTGGATTGCACATATGCTAGAAAAGGCCGCTTTATCCCAAAAAGACAAAAAAATCATAAAATGACCTAAAGAAATCCAAAAAAATCATAAAATGTTCTAAAGAAAATACAAAAAACATCAAATATTATCAAAAAGACAAAAAAATCATAAAACTTCAAAATCCAAAAAAAAAAATCAAAACATGCCAAAAACACAAAAACATCCAAATAACCTTTAAAATCCCAAAAACATAGTCAAAGTCATGTTAGTCCATGTCATTGTCGAACTGCGTTGCCTCTACGACTGAACATAGGCAAGGCCATTTGTCGATGTGCCCTTGAGGCATTAGGTCAGTCCTCTTAGGTTTTGTTGAATAAAATCATGACTTAGTCCTTTGTCAATAAAACAAGGTCATGTCATGTCAAACTATGAGGTCTCTGAACATTGTTATGTAGGCAAGGCCATCTATTGATGAGCCCTTGAGGCCACCTAGGTCAATCCTTTAGGGTTCACTGCCTCAGTCAAATAATTCAGACATTGTTAACATAGACACAAATAGTTGTCAAAACATCAAACAAGTCACGCATCAACAAGACAAGCAAGTCAACAAGGTCACTCAGTCAAATCAAACAAATTGTCAAAATAATCAAACAATCAAATAGTCAACTTATGTCTTATACAGGATGTGTCCTTCCTAGAACTAGACATTGTCATTTAGTCAAACATTGTCATTTGCCTTATATAGGTGGTTGCATGGTCAAAACCAAACTCGACGTATTATACAGCATGTGTCTCTCCTGAAACTAGGCTCTATCAAATAATCAACCATCAATCACCCCATCAATTAATCGTCAAACAAATCAACTTTTGGAAAACACTCTAACTGGCTGTTGACATTGTGGCTTGTCTTGTCTTATCTTTCTTCTGGCATTTGTCTGTGAATTATGTTACTAGTTCCTCGAGGATGTCCCATGAAGGATTTAGAGGAGCGATGATGTCTCATGACTCTTTTTCTTTGATTGTTGTTTGCAGATTGTCTCGACAAAAAGTGGGGAAATTTTTCCCTTAGTATGAGCTAGGACACTCCTTGTTTGTGACTGTCTATTTTTCAAGTGGATGACCTTGCACATCTTGGTCTATCTCATGCCATGGTGTTTTTCATCCATTTGTGTCATTTTACCACCCAATGATGATTTGTGCAAGGCCTATTATACTTTGGCAAAATATTGAAGTCATTATAATACTAACATTCATGTCTTTCACACTAACACTTCTTCTTTCCTGCATTATGATGGAGTCCTCTGACACAAAAAAATAAAGCATCCTGCATATGCATTCATATTAGAAACATCATTTAAGCATTTTCATACATGCATACATAGTAAATCATACATATATATTGCATTTGAAAATACAAAAATATACACATCTATTCCATTTAGGAATCCATTGCATAAAATACATTCATTATCATTCCATTTCACAACCATCATGAATCACATAGCATATTACGACATCGCACACATTCACATTGCATGGTGAATACATAAAATCACATTGCATCTCATAATCACAAGAACAGCATCAATACATGACATCCATAGCATCATAAAAGTAAATGTGTACATCATCATATAGAATTAAGGCATCATTATAGGCTACATGAATAATCATAAAGCATACATCATCATCAATAACACATGCATAATAAAAGACGCATATCATATAATCGTTGCCAAAAATTATATATATTTGCTCAAAAAGTGTCACAGTACAATGTCATAATGTGCCTCATAATAAGAGCTCACAGGATCGATGGATATAAAACATAAGTGTCAAAAATACATAGGTCAAAATAGGTCTATCCAGAGCTCCCATGATCCCTAGAGCCCTGATTGCTGCTCTCACCCTGACTGGATTTGTTGTGTGACCATATACTATGGGATCGACCACTACTCAGTGCCACTGATGCACTAGGTGCCCTACACTCAGCTGGGATTGCCTCCTCATATAGGTCTTTTTAGTGCTTCTCTTGCCTCCTTAATCTAATAAGTGTTTGTGCAATGTTGGTGATAGATCCTATGCATGCGGCTGCAAATTCAATAACCCTCTACTTTGCATCTTGTGCTCGGATCACTTCCCTATCTCTCTTTGACTATAGGGTGTCTCTCTCCACCTATAATCCATCCCTCTCTACCTGAAGGGTCTATAGCTCAGCCTCTAGTGCCTATACTCTAGCCTACAAATCTACTAGCTCTTGGTCCTTGTCCATTGTACCACCTCTGACTGGTACATCCTCAAAACCCTCATCTCCATGCAAAATTTTCTCTTGAAGCATCCTCTCTACCTCCCCCATCTCCTCATCCTTGAGCTGATCCACCTCCACATCCATCGTAGCCACATCTACTAGCACATCTAGCTACTCTACCTCAAGATGCTCTCCCTCTTATCTCTCCCCCTCTACCTCCATATCAGGCATAGCCTCCTCCTACCTCTCCCCTCATCTCTCCTCCTCTCTCTCCTCCTCCTCCTCTCCCTCCTCTCAGATAGGGGAGAGTGATCTACTCTGCCTCCTCTGTAGTCTCTGTCGCAATCTCCTCCCATCATCACCTCCTCTCCTCCCACCATCACTGCCACCATCACCTCCATCCCCTCTCCCTCCATCTCCATCTCCTCTACCTCTCCCTTCGCCTCTCCTACCTTGAGGACCCCATCCTTGTTGAACCACTGGAGCTGGTTGGTCAGGATCTATCAAAGGAATGGGCTTGTGTACAATCCACCATGCATCATACTCAGCAGTAGTACCAACATCCGCTAGAACCCGTCTCCATGCCCACATCAAAGCCTTCAACCCATCTATAGAATGCTCTATTGTCACCATTGCAATCACAAGACCCCATGGTGTAACCTCTCATGAGGATCGTACAAACTCTGCGGTGCCCTAAGGTAAACCCTCTTGCTCACCAAAATGTCTATGCACTCACCCGGGAAAATACATGTCTATAATATGTTGTCTCTACACTGTATGACCAATAAGATATCTCTACTGCTGACACCATCGTAAGTGTTGCTCCTCTAGGCCACTAAGTGAAATCCATCCATGGTCTCCATATGAAGCTAACCAGAAGATCTAATCCATGCCACTAATATCCCACATCCCTGACATGTGTCTGTGTAACTACTCCTCTGTACATGTAAACATAAGGTATGTTGGCCTCTAACTAGCAACCAACTAGGGGACAAAACACAACAATGTGCTCCCAAGCCTAGACCATCAAAAGAGTAACACCATAGCTCATGCTCTGCCCCCGCTGATATGTTATATCATGTAATTGATAATAAACCATAGCCAACAAACACGGTCCCCATGCATACAAAGTGTCACTAGCTAGCATGCCAACAAGCATCTCCCCCCATCCTATTGGAAACCCATGTCCTTTGTGGTCTGGAATCACAACACCAGCTATTAGGGTACACAAAAGTAGTCAAATCACTCATATTAGGAGGCTAGTGTCTCCCATCTAATCGCATATTGATCAATCCTTAGTTGTGCCACATCGTCATATACATAATATGTAGTCAAAGCGTGATAATCTCAGGTTGGGTCATATCACATCCTCTTGCCTCGGATCGATAACCACAAAATCCTATAGACATCCTCTAGAGTGATGGTAGCCTCTCGCATTGGTAGATGGAAGGAACATGTCTCTGAGTGCCACCTTTCAGCAAGCATGATCATCATACCCTTGTTTTCCCTAATCACAGGCATGAATGTAACATGAAATAATCTAAGATGCCATAGTCTACACTTTTCAGTGCTAGTCAACTAGGCTCTTTATCTATAAGTGTCTAGAGGTTGAGACTCTCGAGTGTAGATCAGATCTAGATGAACCTGTGGTCCACATAACAAGCACTATGTCAGGTAAATCATCCTATTTACAACTATTTGGCATGGACATAAGAGAAATTTCATTCAACCCTAGGTCAACCTTGTTGTCAGTCAATTGCATCGCTAGTTTATCATTTATGTGGTAGTATTATCAATTGTGTCACATAATTATCACTTGCGTTGAAGGGGCCACACTTTCATATAACCCCTAATCAGTTGCATCATTTCCCTAGTGGTTGCAGCTAAGCCCTCTCAGTTGCACATTTTCATAGCCATTTGTGTCGAGCAACCATAGTTGGGGTTAACCGCACCACGGTTGTGTCGATCTTGCTGCAGTTGTGTTGCATTATCCTAAACCCTATCCTAACCTAGGCGTGTTGCTAATAGTTGCATCATTGTGGAGGAAATCGTGTCGAACACAATAGCACTTGCAACTATCGTCGAGCAATGCAATTGACTATTAAATTTTTACCCTATCTGGAAAAGCGTGAAATAAAAAATTGACAAAGTGGGTTTGTAGAGCCTTACCGGATCTCTTGCGCCCTCTGGTTGTCTAAATGTGCAAACTTGATAAGCTCAGTGCTCAATGTTTGGAACGCATGACATCTTCACTCAGATTTCTTAATCTCCAAAGTCCAAATGTGCAAAATGATCCTTGATTCACTAATTTCCTATTTATACCCCCCTCAAGATTAGGGTTTGGCCTAGGGTTTATAGCTGGGCTCACCCTTTGCCATGTTTGAACACAATTCTGGCTGCTCTAAACTTGTCAAAATTTGAAACCGCCCACCACTATTTTTTTGGCCATCAAATTGACTTTTTGGAACAATTTTCAAATTTTTTGGAAAATTTTTGAAAAATTTGTAATTTTTTTGAAAAATTTGTAAAATTCTTCCGAGGGGGCATAGGTTTACCCTGCTGTCACTGGGGCATATTTTTGACTAAATTTCTTTGACACAATGCAATAAATTGCATTGTATCAAAGGGGGGAAAATGTAGACACTAAAAATTGTCCTAGGCTTGCCACTCTTATTTTCTCCATCATTTCCCCTTTCATTCTTTCATTCTTCAAAATTAAATAATTTTCAATTATTTAATTATTTTCTAATGTCATATGTCTTCTATTAATTAAATAATTTTAGTTATTTAATTAATTTATTTCTATCTTTATTCTTCCTAGATTAATTAAATAAATTTTATTTATTTAATTATGTCACTAATTAAGTCCCTTTCTTTCTAAAATTATATAAATTCCTATTTATTTAATTTCTATGCCACTTTCCACTATAATTAAATAATTATTTTAATTATTTAATTATTCATTAGCCTTTTTCTTTCATCAATTAAATAGATTTTATTTATTTAATTTGGTCCACTCTCTTGAATTTTGAATTAAATCATTATTTAATTCAAAAGGTCCCCTTTGTCACATTCTTCTATAATTAAATAATTATTTTAATTGTTTAATTATTCATTGGCCACCTAGATTAAGTAATTTTATTATTATTTAATTTATTTAATTTCTCTTTATCCATCTCAATCGTATCTTCCACCTCAAGTCTCTATCTATCCATGTCTCAATTAACCTCCACCCTTGATTAAATTATCTATAATTTAATCTTGATCGTCAATCCTTATCATTTGCCCTAATTTTTCCCTAACCCTATTCCATACGTCATCTTTTAATCTTGGCCATTGATTATTGTCCTTTCATCCTAGCCCTTCATTCAAAATTGACTTTCCTATAAAAGACCTTGTCATTTTCATTTGTCATCTATCCACAAGTTATCTAGAGTCATCTTGCCATCTTGCTATGTTGCTATCAAGTTGTTTGATCATTTGCATCCATAGTCATATTGAGAATCTTCAATATTTTGCTTTGTCATTTGTCATAGGCCATATTGCATACTCAAAATCTGAGGGCAACCATATTATTCAAGCAAAATGTAGAAGTGCAATGAAGGTGAATCAATGGTGGTATGAAGATTTGGCAATATTGTTTTATGCTTTGTCTTTATGCTTATTTGTGCTTCATTGTTGATTAGGGTCTTATTTGTATGATTATTAGCCTAACCTTAACATTTTAGCCCTGATTACACCAAACATGTGACGGTGGCACCATATTAGCAAGTGTTTGGAATGCTTAAGAGGTCTTCAAAATACGCATAAGCCTGCAAATAGAATTGAGACTCAGTCAAGTGAAAACTTGGTAGCATTTTATAAAGGAATTCAAATTAGGAAACTTTAATTGAGCTTGTTGTCCCATATATCAAGTCAACTCAATCATTCAAATGGTGAGGACTATGATGGGTTGCAAACCTAAGAGTTATCTTGGTTAGTCAATGCATGAGGATAGAAAGGTGGTAGGAATATTCTTGTTTGTAGTCTTTGGTTGCTCACAAATTAGTATAATAGAGGTGCTCATTCTACCAATTCCATCACTTGTCATTCTAATATCTTTGTGTTATTCTACTACAATTTTGGCGCAAAGAGAGTTGAGAGGTTGTGAGCTTGAGAGTTGTTTTACATTGGTTTGTTGAGATATTTTGAGAGAATTTAGTGGAGGAGTTTGGATTTTTCGTAGTGGAAGATTACAAGTGAACTTGAGCCATTAAGCTAGGAGGGAAGATTATTTAGTTGGAACTTTAAACAACCATTTTTCTTTCTACTTCTTTGTCATTTACGTTGGAAAGGTTAAATAGATTTGATTCCTATATTAGAAAGATTAAATAGTTATGATTACTACATTGGAAGGGAATGGTTTAGAGTATGTGAGATGCTTGTTTATGCTTGCACGTTTCATGTTGATTATTATGCTGGTGAAACCTTTCATTTTGGCCAAAGTAGTGTAGGTAGCCATTGTCTATGCTATCAATTCACTGTGATCCAAATACATAGTAGGTTAATAATATCATGGAATTCGAGGTTGACTTTATGGTAAGCTCTAGATATATAGGACACATCACTATGCTCAGGAAAGGATATTTGAAGGATGAGGTTACCAAACCAATCTCTTCGTCGAAGGGAGGGCCATCTTTCCAAGTTTGGTAGATGTGTGAGGAACCACAGTTAGTCCATGGTTGGTGCAAAAGTGCTTGAGTGATGCTTCTCCTAATGCAGTTGGAATCCAAGATTTAGGACATTCTGGACCATTGGTATTTCTGGTTCAAGAATTGAAGATGTACACGCTAGTATTGGGGACAACTAGAAGGTATGCACCATGGAAAGGGGACATCTAGAATGTATGCACCAATGCTAGGACATCTATAATAGTTTAGTTCATGTCAGATTGTAGAAGCTATGTATATAATCATGTATCCATCTATATGGAAATTGTAAATGTGAAATGTTATATTGAATATATTTATGTAAAGTCAAATCATACTTATATTATTGGAATGATTATTTGATTATGCAATGGAAAGTTTGGATAAAGTTATATTTCAAATTATGCATTTATTATTGAATAGAAAAGAAAAATGTTATGGCTCATAATGCTAGTAGCATAATTGTCCACTTGTGGGTAAAACTTAGTAAAATTACTAGGTAGAACAATGGGCATGTTGCACATGGTATCAGAGCTACCAGGTTCAACTCTGGAACCTATGAGCTCATTACGTAAGTGATATGTAAACCCTATCGAAAGATAACGGTTAAAAATTTCTTATGCCAAGAGGGCAAGAGGAAAAGAACAAAAGGGAAGTTAAGATTCCTGAAAACTTGTTTAAGTTTGGGACTAGGAAATCTAATTGTCCCTGGAGTTGAAAACTCCTACACCAACAACTCATTGGGATACACCTTTGGATTGCAAAAGATTATGCAACTGGGTTCGGTAGGAAAGTTATGGAGGATTACCAATGAGTATCTTCACCCTACGAAATAGTTGAAATGACTCTGAGGAATAGAAAGAATTGAAGTAAATTTCCCTTATTGATAACAACCCGTAGATGTGAAGAGTCAAGGATTTTGGATTTAGTAAGGAAACTATGAATCTATGAGTATGCTTTATTGGAATAGAACTAATTGAGAGCATAAATCAAAAACTTAGACAAAGTAGAAATTCAACATTTGTGAATCAAAATCAACTATAGAGGTATCCAAAGACATTAGATAACCCTTGACCAACTTGATTTAGTATAAGGTTAAAGTCTTGCAATGATAATCAAAGTCAAGAGAGGAATTTGATACCTTAGAATAAAGGTTAGAGACCATAATGGTCAAAAAAAGAAGGAAAACTACGAAGAATAAAAGCCAACATAATTCCACCAACTGGAATAGGCAAGGTCAATTTGGAGTCCTGATTAAAATAGGAAAAAGAAACCGAATAACCTTAGAGAGTCTAAGGTTGTGAGAAAAGGAAATTACTAATAATTTGGACGGAATTACTTTGAAAGATGATCACAAGGTAAAAGCTTGGAAAAGAAATCAAACAATTCAGACAAAGGGCTCAATTAGAGCATAGTTTGGTTTAAGTGCAAATTGAACTTACTGACTTGTCAACGAAAGTAAAAATATTTTTTGATCCTTAATCGATCATTTGAAGATGATCCAATGGGAAATTGAATATGGTTAAAAGGCTATTAGTAGACATGGAAAAGATAATTGGAATGAAACACTGGAGTACCTCTTAGCTTGTAAAAGTTGCTAATTATTCATTAGATCTCATTAATGGGGATCCAACTGTTGACTCTGAGAGATTAGAAGGTGATGATGAATTCAATTTTGGGAACGAAAAAGTATATTCAAGAAACACCATGGAAGGTAAGAAAGGCAAGCAAAAGACATTCAACTATAAGAATGATAAATCAATTCAATTTGGAGAGAGTAAATGTACTTAGATAAGTACCCTTTCCAACAAGGTTTAATGTTGTATCTCCAATAGGAGAGAATTTTTAACTCGAGTCTTGAACTCAATGACCACAACAAGGTTGGTAAAGTTAAGAGGTTAAGGTGATGGAATTATTAGAGAAAGGTAGTGGAAAGGTTGAGGCTTATGACCAATGGGAAATAAATATTTACAACACAATACTTTATACGTATTTGATTGAAAGATCAATTGTTATTATCATTGATGCCTTAGAAAATGATAGGTAGTGTAGACACATAAAATTGTCCTAGGCTTGCAACTCTTAGATTATTCAACATTGCCCCTTTCATTCTTAATAATTAAATAATTTTTAATTATTTAATTATTTTCTAAAGTCATAATTCTTCTATTAATTAAATAATTTTAATTATTTAATTAATTCATTTTTATCTTTATTCTCCGATTAATTAAATAAATTTTATTTATTTAATTACGTCACTAATTAAGTCCCATTCTTTTTAAAATTAAATAAATTCTTATTTATTTAATTTTTTGTCCACTTCCACTATAATTAAATAATTATTTAATTATTTAATTATTCATTGGCCTCTTCTCTCATAAATTAAATAAATTTTATTTATTTAATTTAGTCCACTCTCTTGAATTTTGAATTAAATCATTATTTAATTCAAAATGATTCCTTTTGTCACATTCCTCTATAATTAAATAATATCTTTATTATTTAATTATTCATTGGTCACCTAAATTAAATAATTTTTATTATTTAATTTCACCAGCAACCTCTTTGTCCGTGCCAATCTTATTTTCCAAATCAAATCTTATCTCTTGACATCTCATTTAATTTTAGCCCTTGATTGAATTATCTTATAATTCAATCTTAGCCATTCATTTCTTGTCATTGCCCTAATTTAGACCTAACCCTAGTCCATACTACAACATTCAATCTTGACCATTGATTCTAGGGTATTTGTCATCAATTCATCCTGGCCACACATTCAAAATTGCAGTTTCTATAAAATAGCAATTTTGTTCTTATTTTCATCTCTCATGCTCATTCTGTCAACTTAGGCTATTATTATTGCATTTGCAGTCATTGTCATTTTAGTCTATTGTGAAGTCATTTCTTTTTATCAAATCCTTCAAAATTTGCATAGGACTTTGGCATTATTATAGGTTGCTCATTTGAAATCTGAGGGCCTCATTCGATTTGCTGCAAACTAGAAGGTGTAACGAAGGTCAACCATGGAAGATGAAGATTTCTGGTAACATTGTACCTTTTATTTTCATTTTATTTCCTTGTGCTTCGTTATTTCAATGGATTTTGATGTTATTGATCTAATAAACTAACCAAGCTAAATTTTCCATAGATACAAGTAGTATATTTGATCATGAAAGGAAAGGTCATGAAAGGGAAGATCTATTTACTCATGATTTTGAGTTATTGAGAAATGTTTGTGCTTGGTAATTAGATATGCAATAAATCTTGATATTTTTTGGGAAGATAATATCAAACTAGCAAGATTAAATGAGAATTGTTATTCAATTAATATGATGCTCATTAGGAGAAATAGATTGAGTTGGGAGCCAGACTATAATTTTGGAAATGCTTTAAGGGCAAAAGAATCCAAGTTATGGATGCCCTAAGAAGAAAGAGTTCTAACTCCTCAATAATGTATAATCATTATATTTTGAGAAAAAAATGTGGAATAAGTCCAACGAAGATGTATCATTTAATTGGGATAAACTATTATGAATCAAAAAATAATCTATGTACCCAAATTTTGGGAGATTAAAGAATGAATTAGGTAAATTGATGTCATATTTAGGACACTGGAATGACAATATTATTTGAGGAATGGGAAACCAGTATAATCTAGAAGGAGATAGAGTGAGATGTTGTGAGGTATGTAGCAAGTTGTTGTCGAGTATGCTAGAGGATGAAGATAGGATGTCGTCAACGACAAGACTTGTATACTCCTAGGGAATTCCAAAGAGGAGATGGTAGATCATAAGAATAGTTTTGATTTTTCTATATCAATAGAACTGAAATAATGATATGGTGGATAGACTCACCAAGGTAACCAATTTAGATTGGGAAATTTGATTTATAGAATATCATTCCTAAACAATAAATTGTGTAAAGCAGTTGCTTAATATTCCTGAGAAGGTTATCTCAGATGGGAACAAGCAAATAATGTTAAGGTTTTGTGAAAACCATGATCATATTATGAAAAAAAATCAATTGAATGGATGCTTAAATTACTACTTTATGTTATCCAATTAGGCAAAAGGGGATAAATCAAATTTTGGAGGATTTGAGGAAAACTATATTATAATAAAACTTCTATCATTGAGGTTTAGTCCATTATATGAGATGAAGGGTTGAATCTCTATAAGGTCGAGATAAGCTAAGAAATAGGATTAACCTTAGACTAGAAAGGTTACAATCAAATGGAATAGTAGATCAAAAGGATCAAGGAAAACTTTTTTGATATAAAGTTTAAGTTAAGAAGCAATATTATTATGCTGAAGGAAAATGGTTGTGTCAGTGATGGACAGTCTCAGCTTTTGAGTTGTCTGATGGTGTAAAGATCAAAGGGAAGGATGGGACCCACAGTGTAGTGCATAATACACTGACATTCCTTTTCTATTGGGTTACACTAAGGATAATTGTATTAGCCAATGAGCACGTGATTTCCAGTCACTATGGTATAGGTGTCATGTAGGATACAATTAATATTGTACTTATGATGTGCATATGAATTAATATAAATATGATGTATAATTCTTTGGAGAAAAAAGTTTTCTTGAGAACACAAGTTCTCCCTATATGATAGCACAGTCACTTAATGCATGGTCCAAGAAGTACGAGAATGCAAGGGGTCATGCTATTAGGAAAGATTAGATGGGAATATACTTATTTCCTTCATGTTTTGGAACATAGAAACTAAAACCCTTATTTGACTTAATCTATATGTTTAAGTGATTTAAATCATCGAGGACCATGATTCGTAAGGGGGGAAGTATATTACACCCCATCACTTAGTTACCAAGTTACTTTTGCCTTGTAAGTAAATATGATGATAAATGTTAAATCAAGACTTTGATATGTTTAAGTGAATAAAACACTGAATATATATTATGATGTTATTGATTTTGAAAGAATGACTATGTTTTATATTTATATAAAATATGATGAATATATATGAATTGAAATATGATTACTTTAATGATTTGATGATGCAAATGATTTATAATTCTAATGTATTTTATGTGAACGGATAACTACCTATGTGATGTACTAAGTTGAATTCAAGAATAGGTTTGAACCTCTGGAAGAGAGGGGAAGTATCACTCATGAGATGAGCTTGGTTTGGTAACCCTCAATAAGCCTAAGCATACACACACTCACACCTTAGATGGTCAAGTAGAGTCGAGTTAGTTCATGAAATTGAGTAAGTTCTTGGTCGTATTTACATGTATCGATCTTTGGTTCCGTTTGGAAATTGGGATGATAGGGTAATTTTTTTGAATAGCTTTGAATGCTTAGTATTGAAGTTATCAAATTGTTGTATTCAGTGTATGTTTTACCTTGTGTATTATAAATGTATGTTGATCGATAAGAATATACATTAAATGCATATATATGTGTATATGTGTATTTGAGTGATAACTCGTGTATATGAATGCATATATGTGCACACGTAGGTTGAAATATTTACGTATATGTATTTACAAATATGTCATACACATGATGACATCGATTTGATGGATATGTATATCTATATTGTATATACACTTATCGATGAACATATATATGTAAGATTGCTATTTAATAATGATATATATAAATATGCATATATTAATATATGTATATATATGTATGTATTTGGGATATGTCTATACATACATATATACGTACATATATATTTATATATGTATAATATATCTGAAATATATATATGTATATAGTGGTTAATATATTTGATATCTACTAATAATATATATAAAATAATGAAAAACATTATACATTATATATATATATATTAACATATATATATATAATGTTTATATTTGAAATATTGTATAGGCACATTGATAATGAACTATAGACATTGGTTAAATGTTGGTAACTAAATCAACATTGTCATAATATGTTGCACATATTTATGTGCTGAAGAGAGTAAACAAAAGGGACAACACTTTATACCAGCACATAGAATACTTTGAACAACATTAAGATAAAGTACATGGAAGAGTTGCAAAGCCAGTGTAATGAGAATATAAGGCTATGCACATTTAACGCATAATGAAACAAGTCAAAGACTTAGGGATAGCATGTAAGAAAAGGAGACTATACTATGCACATAGTATGCAATGTTAATAATGTAAAATGGAACAGGTAAAGCACTTTGAACTAGCGCATGGTTTTGAGAATGTCTTAGCCTTTGTAAATAGTGCTTCCATGTAAGTGAAGTGGGAAGCCAAAACATGTGAGTCTAATCCTTTAAGAGCATAGTAAACCAATGCATAAAGTATGAGAGACCAAGTCAACCATGGAATAAAGCATGTAGGAGTTAAGTTGTTCTTGTGTAAACAATTGAGAGGGAAGTTGAAAACCTAAGAGTTAGCTTGGTGAGTTGATGCATGAGGATAGAAAGGTGGTAGGAATATTAACTTGTTTGTAGCCTTTGGTTTCTCACGAATTAGTATCAACACAAGTGCTCATTCTACCAATTGCATCACTTGTCATTCTAATTTGTTATTCTGCTGCAAATTTGGTGCAAAGAGAGTTGAGAGGTTGTGAGGTTGAGAGTTGTTTTGTTGTTTTACATTGGTTTTTTGAGAGATTTTGAAAGAAGCTAGTAGAGGAGTTTGGATTGTTCATAATGGAAGATTGCAAGTGAACTTGATCCATTAAGCTAGGAGTGAAGATTATTTAGTTGGAGCTTTAAACAAGCATGTTGATTTCTACTCCTTTGTCATTTATGTTGGAAAGGTTAAATAGATTTGATTACTATATTATAAAGATTAAATAGTTATGATTACTACGTTGGAAGGGAATGGTTTAGAGTATGTGATATGCTTGTTTATGCTTGCATGTTTCATGGTTGATTATTATGTTAGTGAAACCTTTCGTTTTGTCATAGATTTGTATAGATATGTATGTACCCTATATATGCAAAATTGTATGAATGTGAAGTATTAATGCTATATGTAGCCGTCAATACTCAAAGTATTTTGTCTATACTAGACATATTGTCATCAATAGGAAGTGGCGTCATGCAAACCATATTGATAATTGATCACTTGATCATTACTTTACTTTTGAATGAAACCTTAGGATTGGAATAACCTACTGGGTTGGGATGTTTATTGGAATATTGATTAAAGCACATAGGTTGGGATTAATCTATACAACCAGATTGATCATTTTATTGTTGATTTAATCTTTGATTGAAGTCATTTTTTTTTTTAAGGTTATACTTTTGATTGGGGTCAATTATTTGATGAGATTATACTTTTAATGGGAGTAATTTATTGTTGAAGATTATACCTTTGATTGAGGTCATTTATTGATGATATTATACTTTTGATGGAAGTTATTTATTCTTGAGATTACACTCTTAAATGTAGACTTTAATTATTGAGATTGCACTTTTGAAATAGAGTCATTTAATGATGTGATGTTATGTTATCAATATGGTTAATTGGTAAGATAGAGTTTCTTTGAGATACTTGTCGCAATGTCATCTAGATATGAGTTAATGGGAAGGTTATTCCTTGGGTTAAGATAATCCACGAGAAAGGGAATAACCTAAAATAAAATACTAATGGTCAAATACAAATCAAGCAATTGTAGTGGTGAATATAGATGACCTTCACTTAAAGTACTAGGTGTTGAATCTTTGGCCAAAGTAGTGTAGGTAGCCACTGACTACGCTATCAATTCACTGTGATCCAAATACATACTAGGATGAGAATATCATAGAATTAGAGGTTGACTTTATGGTAAGTTCTAGATATGTAGGACACATCACTATGCTCAAGAAAGGCTATTTGAAGGGTGAGGTTACCAAACCAATCTCTTCATCGTTCAAGGAGGGCCATCTTACCAAGTTTGGTAGATGTGTGGGGGACCGTAGTTAGTCCATGGTTGGAAAAAAAGTGCTTGAGTGATGCTTCTCCTCAAGCTGTTAGCGGCCAAGATTTGGGAGAAGGACATTCTGGACCATTGGTATTTCTAATTCAAAAATTGAAGATGTACACGCTAGTATTGGGGACAACTAGAAGGTATGCACCATGGAAAGGGGGCATCTAGAATGTATGCACCAATGATGGGACATCTATAATAGTTTAGTTCATGTCAGCTTGTAGAAGCTATGTATATAATCATGTATCCATCTATATGGAAATTGTAACTGTGAAATGTTATATTAAATATATTTATGTAAAGTTAAATCATACTCACATAATTGGAATGATTCTTTGATTATGCAATAGAAAGTTTGGATAAAGTTATATTTCAAATGATGCATTTATTATTGAATAGAAAAGAAAAAATTTATGGCTCGTAATACTAGTAGTATAATTGTCCATTTGTGGGTAAAACTTAGTAAAATTACTAGGTAGAACAATGGGCATGTTACATTTACAACTAGAACTAGGTTAGGGTTAGGGATAAGGTTAATATCATGGTTATGGTTATAATTAGGATTAAAAAGAGGGTTTGGATTAAGGTTATAGTTATGGTTAGGATTAGAATAAAATTAGGGTTATGTTAGGGTTAAGATTAGGGTTAGGATTATAGTTAGGGATAGGGTTAGAATCAGGCTAGGTTTAGGATTAGGATTAGAACTAGGGTTATGGTTAGGGATAGAATTAAAATTAGGCTTACAATATAGTTATAGTTTCAAGTTTAGAATTAGGGTTAAGATTATATTAAAATTAGGGATAGAATGAGGATTAAAATTAGAATTATAATTATGGCTATAATTAATGTTAGAAGATTATGCATATATTATTAATAAAAATAATATTATTATATATACATGCCTTATATAACTTATATATTAATATATTAATTACTTATGTATATGTAATCATTATTCTTATATATAATCTTTTAGAAATATATAAATTTATGCATATATTTAACCCTCTCAAAACATATAAAATTATACATGTAATTTATTTTATTATATATTATTATACTATAATATAATTTACATATGTATAAGTAATATTTAAGGTGTAGATTTATGTTTGGAATTATACATCACATTTTAATTATCTTAAAATAATAAAATTTTACTTATATAAATGTGTTTGTTGATAGATTGGTCTTTTAAAGATTAACTTAGTTTGACTCCATATTGCCCAAAATAAAGACTAATCAACAACACATAGTTGGAGAGATCACCATTTCATTGGTGATTTTTGTTTGAATTTTGATTGAGGTATAACTCTCTTGTAAGACATATTTTTTGATTTTTTGAAATTTATAGAAAGTGGGTATACTTTGACCAGAAAGTAGGTAGACTAACACTTGCTAATATCCATGATACAAATGTGATTGAAAACAACTTCTAGAATTTTTATTTTTTTTAAAGATATATGTGTCACCAATATCTCAACTCAAAGATTGGATTACCAATAACAAATAAACTGACTCGACATAATACAACTTCACCCCTTACTAAAGAACAATAAATGTAGCATTAGAGAACATAAGATCCAGAAAGAGAAGTAAAATTCTAGCACTTATCATAGCTCAAAGAGTCATTCATAAATACTAAGTATTGCAATCAAATTCATATGCACAAAGACAAACAAATTCTTTAGGAAACAAGTAAAATTGCAAAAATTGTCCTTGTTATCTACTGAAATTGCACACTTATCAAGTTACAGAACTTGATACTTCAGAGAAACATGGGAACTTTTCTAGGTTGTGGGTCACCTAAAAAATGGAAAAGAACCTCTAGAGAAGGCCGAATTCCTTTGTGTTATCACCTAACTATTGATCTTTGTAAGGAAAAGGGAGAAGGAGTGCAAAAAAAATGAAAATTAAATCCTATGGTGATACACCAAATTGACAAGAGCAATGAGACACTCAGGTTACACTTGAATACTGATGATGGATATGGGACTGTACAACAAGTTCCTAAAAATGCACAATATTTTGCAAGAACCAGAAGGAAAATTGAACCATCAATGGTAACCAAGGTAAATTCTATATATCATGCTCCAAATAAGTTACAAAAATTTGCTAATCTAAGAAAGGACTGCAAAAGTCACAAACTTCTAAAAAGCATAATCAAAACTCTTTTACAAAGAGGCAAAAATGCCATATATACAACAAAAACTAAAAAAGTGTCAGCCTCTTCCCTAGGGTTTACAAAAAAAAGAGTCGGTTCCTAAACATGTCACCCCTCAGATCTTTTGGACTAAAGTTAATGTTGCATTCAATGTGCATCCCCCGTGTCCATGTCAGTGAAGGATCACTCCAGGGATGGCCTTTTAGATCTTTTTCAACCATCGCATTAACTTCTAGCCTCCGTGTTTGACCTCAAGACCCCTTGCAGAGTTGCCTTGAATGTCCTAGAGTATGGTCATTAATGTTGATCCACTTTTGCTAGCCGACATCCCAACTGTCCATGAGACTCGCAGCTTCTTCCTTTCTGCTCTCCTCTTGTTCTAGATCCTTTTGCAAGTTGACCCCCTTCAAGAAGCAACATCTGACATTCTTGTCTAGATCCTTATAGACGAACACCATTGAGTCATCAAATAGATCATCACCCTCGATCACAGAGTAGATTCATACCTCTCACAGTCTGTTGATCCTCTTCACAGGAATGGTCACAACAGTCAAACTACCACTAGTTCACCCTTAGCTTCCTCTTATTGGTTGAACAGACACCATGTAAGATTTTTAG
>VDFB02277692.1:0-88458 GCA_007258455.2 Sequoia sempervirens
CTATTAATGTAACATTAGAAATGATTTAAAATGTAAAGATGCATCACCATTATAATTAAAGGTGTTAAGCATTAGGTATTCCCTAATAGAAGCCATAGAATGAGCCAAACTATTATGAAATAATGAGGCATGAATAAGATCATGTGAAGTAGAGGATACAAAGAGTTTGTACCTCTAAAAATTTTCAAAGATTTGAATCATTAATAGACCATGATAGAATTGATATAAATTAAAGAATTGTCTAAACCGAATGAGAAATATCATCATAATTTAGCTCAAATTGGCATCACTATCGTATATTATGTAAGAATTATGATTATTATGAAGCTCATGAGCATATGAGGAAAATTCTTCAAGGAGGAGAGATACAAAAATTTATAGAAAAGATGAAAAATTGCAAACATATTAAACCAATGCATTTTTAGAAGATGGAGCACCCTCTATTTGATACAAGTAGATAATATCTTCAAAGGTTGACAAGTTTTGTGTAAGAACATGTGAAAACATCTTACAACCATGACACATAACAAGAACAAAGGGAGGGAGGGCGAGTATCAAGGGGTAAAAACTAATTAAAACCCAAAGATTAGGTGTCAAACATGATAAATTAGTATCCAAATGCAACTCATGTCATATCTATATACAAGAGTTGAACCATGCAACCTTTACCTTTTCTAATTTTGAGTCATTTCTCCTGGTGTTCTAGACCCAACTTTCATATGTATTGTTCCTTCCCTTGTTTAAAATTTGTAAATATAATTTTAAACCTAGGTTAGAACCACACATGCAATTTTGACCCTCAAATTCCCTAAATTTAAACATGGTCCCAAGTTTAATTATTTCCAATAAGTCATTTTCCATTAATATCAACATGAAATATTCAAATTGTGTTGTTAGGATAGTGTTATATAAAATAATAAAATCTAGTTCATTTTAGACATATATTGTCTCTTATTCAAATATCACATTATTACTTAGAAAGATTTTAATCGACATCTAAGAGGACAAGGATATATATCCATGTCATTTGTATTTATTCTTGTAGTGTCTTCCATCTTGTTTAAAATTGTTAAGTCAATCTAAGGTCTTGACTAAGGTAAAATATGTGAAGCTCATCTCATTCCTCTCCTAGCACAAGTTATACCAATGATTATAAGCATCACATTTTTTAAATATAATAGGTGTTCAGGAATCTAAAGACTAGGAGTGTAAATTTTGAGGTCATAGATTGATGAAAATACCATAAAAATGGTAAATACCATAAGACTTGGATTGAAGATAAAACAAAGTGTACACCATTTTTTAGTTTTTTAAAGCTCAAGAGTTTTATATTTAGTAGTAGAGATCACTATAACAATTAGAAATAACAATTATATTACCATAACTTATTAGCTAAGTCTAGAAACACTACACAAGCATGTCATAAAAATTCATAGAAAAGATTAGGGTACTTAACTTTATTTGTGATAAAAGGATGTTTAACTACAACTTGTTCTCCAAGATCCAATTTTGATCTCAATTACTAGAATTGAAATTGTGAAGCTCTAATAAAGAAAACAAATGACCTACACTCTATTCAAGTATAATATCACACTTGTATTTTGATCCTTTCTCTATAGTATTGACCCTAGTGTATTACCTTGATCTTCACACTTCTAATATTCAAAGCATGTTCACCATTTCTATTAAAAAATGGTGGTGCTCAAAAGCACCAATAGGATTTGTTATGTTAGAATGGAAGGAAATGAACTTCCCACCTTTTGTTAGAGTTGAGTCCTTATATCAATTTAAAAATTTGGAATAGGATGGAATACATACCAAAAAAAAAGTCTATATGTGCCCTTATGATCTCAAATGTATAATAATATTCTCCATTGATGGTTCTATGATATAATATGAATTAGGGCTTTGTCTTTTTATGCAACCCTTTAGTGTCACAATTTGAACATTTCATGTTTGATTTGGTGGGTACTAACTATTTGGAGACAAGTTGGCTTGGGCCTATAATTAAATTTAAAATTAGAAATTAAGAGTTCAAAGCCACACGTGTATTTATGAACCATGTTCAAAATCATACTTTCAATTTTGAACCAAGACAAGGAGCAACAATGAGGGTTGGGTTTGGACCACTTTAAAATAAAGACACAAAATTAGAAAATGTATGTGCTATATATTAACTCTTACACAAAAATACATCATTTAAACACTAAATTGTTATATTTAAAACAAAGAATAAAAAAAATTCAAAACAAATAATGAAAAGTGCATGAAAATACACTTTTAATCCACTTATAAATACAATCCTTTACATTTCTTAATGATCCACCTAAATTTTCAATAATCTAATGAGGTCTTCTAGAAGAAGTGGTATATGAGTACAAAGTTTAGAAATGGTCATGTGGTCATCTTAATTCCTCTAGCCACTAGATTTGTTTTGATGAAATAATGTCTTATATATTATTTTGTATAAAAAAATATACTAGGAAGTGGAGGCGGGTCACAATCATTAGGCTTGCCCCAACTATCAAGAAGGTCTTGACTATTGGGATTTAGTTTCCAATCTATAATGTCACATTCTTGATTAACTTGTTATCATCTCATAATTGAGTTTTATTTCTAGTGGGAAAGAAAGTTAATGTCAATTGAAAAAAATTACTACTATCTAATAAACTAGAAACACCTTTATCACAAAATTCTAAAAAGATAGACCATAAACACTATAACCTCAAACTCCATATTAAATAACTAAAAATCATTAAAAAAAAATGAAAATCTTTAACTTTTATCCTATCTTTGATTTTTTTATTTAATTTCGACCTTGACGTTTTTTATATCTTTTATTTTATATTACTTCAATTGTACCTTTTATTTTATGTTAACTTCAACCTATCACACACTTTTTATATTCCACAAATTTTTCTTATCTGTCTCAAATTTCCCTACATTTCTTATCTCCTGAAATTTCCCTAACCTTTCTTATCCATTCAAAATTTGACAAAAAGGGCAAGTTTCGTGTCATTGACCCTTAAATTTGGCAAAGGGCAAGCTTCTTGTACTTCACCCTAAATAAGGAAAATGTATTGTTAAGAAAAAATGTAAGGTAAAGGTAATGCCACGCTCATTTATGTTGTACAAAAAGGCTATTTATATTGACTTTCTCTGGCAGAAGTTTATGAGTTTTTCTTTGGCTTTTTGCATTTTGCAGGCTGCGCATGGAGATCAGAGTTAGTGGGTGTTGTCCTTCCATGCGCAGTGTGCAAAAATACAAAAGAAAGAAATGTTTGCTCATGTCAAATGTTTGCATTTTCTTAGCCTACTATTGTTTATTTGTATAAAGTGCTTTCAGAGTTTATGCAGAAATCTATATTGCTAAGGTTACCAGCGACCACCGGGGAAGGAAAATAGAGGTGAGTCTATTGAATAATATTTTAGCCCTTGTTCATCAAACCAGAGATTACTGGTGTTCATGTTGTCTATATACTCTGCTTGTTTCAAAATGGGTTATTGATTGTGTTTCCGGTAATTTTGATAGAATGGATTTTTTTAGTTTTTGATTTTCAGTCGAAAAAATTTCAGCCTAAGACTCGTATTCTTAAATCAAATAAGATTGTTAAAGACTTGACAAATCGGATCTGCCCAACCAACTATTCCTTCCAGATTACCACAGAACCAGTGATTATGGTCTGACCATCCCCTGTATTCTTGATCTACTGCTGGATTGTAGATGGGGCGTGTTTTGATAAATATCTTATCTGCAATGAGATTCAAGTTAACAAACATGTTTGTAAATATAAATATGATGTTTCCACAGTCCATAATTGTTTGCTTAAAGATTTTCTGGGTAAAATTATGTTAAAATATTTTTTTTCCTTTATATTTTGAATCATACTACACTACATGATCCATCATCAGAATAAAGATAGATTAAGTTGAAATTATTATTTTGTATACCCTTATGAAAAAAATGGCTTAAGTTCGAGGAAAATAATAAACCCTCTGTACATAAATATTTAGAAGCTGTAATGCGTTCCTTATACGAAATGAACCGACCTCCTTTTTCCCATCAACTGTGTGCAGTCCAGGAAAAGGATGCAAGACAATCACATCGATCTCGTCCTTTTCATTTGCCAGTTATCCTTTACCAATCATTCAATGGCTCGCACTCCTGATTTCACAAGGATTTTGATTGGCTGGAAATCAAACTGTGTTTGCAATGGTGAAATCCAGAGCCTCCGAAGGCAATATTTCTCCCTAGATTCATGCTCACAGACTTCCATGGACATACCATCGGAGAAATGAGAAATTTTTGCAGTGGAAATTGTGGCGATTCCTCTTTGGCTTGCAAAGTAGAGATCTCTTTTTTTTTTATAGTGCGGGCACTTTAATACTATTGTACCCTTGGCCTGAAAGCTCAATGACTGTGAAGTGGAAATGGTGAAGATTTATGTTCGGTTTGTTTTGCAGGGATTTGTATTGTTTGCACCCGCAGAGTCGATGGCCATTCAATGACAAGATTTCCATGTCCCTGTCCATCTCAAAAGCCCGATCATTGTTGTGCAGCGATGCTTCATCGTCACTTAGTACCTCAAAGGTCCATCAAACTCATATCGGATGGCAAGAAAAGCCAGGATGCCCAGAAACCAACCACATTTGCATTTTGTGCTGCGTGCCCTCAACCTCCCAAAGCCCGACGATGTGTAAAGTAAGTTTTTGGAGCAAATTTTGCACCCACGAAGGCCTCAAGTGGAAATTAGCATCCTTCCTTAGATTGTGTCCAAGCACACCAAAAGCCTAATAAGTCATATTGGACAGAAAATCATGGTTCCATTATAATTGAAAGTTTTGCTTTTGATGTTTTCTTTCATATTAAAGAATATCAAATTTGTATCGAGAATTAATAATTTTTCAAATCAAAAGCTCTAGGTTTCAAGGTGTATGTTGGATGATGTTCTATGTGAGGAAGACCTATCTAGTGACTACTACTTGTCTATAATGTCAGTCTCCTCCTATTTTGGATTGGATCATCATTAGTATAAATCAGTTTTAGAGGTTGATTTTATACTTGTTCTCCTTTTGGCTCATGAATTACTAAGTGTAGTAAGGGATTTGCTATCTAATCGTTCAAGTAACTATTTTTTCCATTTAATTCAAATAGATGGATATAGAATACCATTGGATCCCAATTTGAAAGTTAGTATGCATCTAGTCTCTTCTTCTTCACTCAAATTGTACCAATAGATAAATACAACAACTCAATTCATGGGCACGCAAGTGTTTATATCTGGGATAAGAAAAAGTAGCTTAGGGAGAGATTTGATGATGAATTAGATGACAAACTAGAGATTGATTCTTTGAATGCTTTGGAGGGTATCACACAAGACCTATTTGAGAACTCATTGAGAGTTATACTTGATATTTCAAATGATAGTTTTTCATTGCACGACCATATCAAACAAGGAAACATTTGTTCATGTACCCTCTTCCTCTCTCCTTCCTTCTCCCCCTCTCTCTCCCTCTCTCCTTATCACTCCCTCTTTCTATATCTCTTTGCTTCTATATCCTCTCTATCTCTCTCCCTCTCTCTATCTCCTCTATATCTCTCCCGCTCTCCCCCCTCTTTTCTCTATTTTCTCTCTCATTTTATCTCTCTCCTCCCTCTCTCTCTCCCCAACTCTCCCTCCATCACTCACTCCCTATCCCCCTATCTATCTCTCCATCTCTACCTCTCTCCCTTTCTCTTCCCATATATCTTTATATCTCTCTCTTTCTCTTCCCATTTATCGCTATCTCTCTCTTTCTCTCTCCCTCTCTCTATCTTCCCTATTTCTCTCTGCCTCTCTATTTCTCCCTCACTCCCTCATTCACTCCCTCCTTGTCCCCCTATCTATCTATCTCTACTTCTCTCTCCTTTTCTCTTCCCATGTATCTATATATCTCTCTTTATCTTCCCATATATCTCTATTTCTCTGTTTCTCTCTCCCTCTCTCTGTCTCCCCTATTTCTCTCCCTCTCTTCATGTCTACCTCTATCTTCCTCTCTCCCCATCTATTTTTGGACATGTCTCTTTCTCTCTATCCATCCAACTCTCTCCCTCTCTCTCTTTCTCTCTCCCTCTTCCTATACATCTATATCTTATTTGAGAACTCATTGAGAGTTATACTTGATATTTCAAATGATAGTTTTTAAATGCAATGCCATATCAAACAAGGGTTCAACATCTATTCATGTACCCTCTTCCTCTCTCCTTCCATCTCCCCTTAAATCTCCCTCTCTCCCTATCACCCCCTCTTTCTATATCTCTCTACTTCTATATCCTCTCTATCTCTCTCCCTCTCTCTATCTCCCCCTATTTCTCTCTTGCTCTCCCCCTCTTTTATCTCTTTTCTCTCTTTTCTCTCTCCTTTTCTCTCCCTCCCTCTCTCTATCTCTCCCCAACTCTCCCTCCATCACTCCCTCATTATCCCCCTATCTATCTCTCTATCTCTACCTATCTCCCTTTCGCCTCCCATATATCTTTATATCTCTCTTTCTCTCCCCCTCTCTCTATCTCCCCTATTTCTCTCCCCCTCTCTATTTCTCCCTCACTTCCTCCTTGTCCCCCTATCTATCTCTCTATCTCTACCTCTCCTTCCCTTTCTCTTCCCATATATCTATATATCTCTCTTTATCTTCCCATATATCTCTATCTCTCTCTCTTTCTCTCTCCCTCTCTCTATCTCCCACTATTTCTCTCCCCTTCTATCTCTCCCTCTCTTCATCTCTACCTCTATCTTACTCTCTCCCCATCTATTTTTGGACATGTCTCTTTCTCTCTATCCATCTAGATCTCTCCCTCTCTCTCTCGCTTTCCCTCTCCCTCTTCCTATACATCTATATCTATATCAGTTTGCATCTTATCTCTATCTCCATATTTATTCTTCTATCTCTCCCTCTATCTCTATATAATTATCTCTCTAGCTCTCTCTACCCTTATATCTCTCCCTCTCTCTATATTTATCTCAATATCTACCTCTATCTCCTTATCTCTCTCTACCTTTATATCTCCCTCTCTATCTTTCTATATCTCCCTCTATCTAGATATCACTCCCTCTCTCTCTATCTATTGAGCTATCTACCCCTCCCTCCATCTCCCCATCTCTCTTATTCACTCCATCTCTCCTACTCTATATATGTATCTCTCTATTTATCACTCTATATTTCCCTATCCCTCCTCTCTATTGGTGTGAATGGGGTAGTTATTAGTGAGGACCTATTCACATTATCCTAAGTTTACTTAGGAGTTAATTTTCTTAGTTTTCATTTCTAGAAGTTAGTTATAATGGGGTCATGTCTCATTATTTACTTTTAGTTATCTAAGCATTTAATAATTCTCTCATGCATTTAATAATTGCATTGAGAATTTAATGCTTGTGTCTTAGGTTGTTATGACTTAGTTGTCAAACAGGTTCTATTTGTCCTCTCGGGAAGGCCTAGTGCTTCACTTCCGTGAACATCACCTAGATGCAATGAGTGCTAAGTGGACCATTCATTATCATGAGAGATGGGTTCTTGTGAACCACTACTCATGAAACATGGGTCAATGAGTTTGACATGTGATTCCCCCTCAAGTTGCTTATGTTTAGACAACATTTTGGATTTCCTCTAGACTATGTGATGTTGTTTTGGTTGACTTTACGTTACTGTTTGATAGACATTATGACTTTGTGGATACTGCTCAGACATGGTGATATTTTTTTTGTGTTGATAATGAAACTATTTGATGTTATTATGATGCTTAGCTTAGTGATGTTGATGATGCTATGATGGTTGGTTTAACAATGTTGATGGCAATGTGATAGTTGATGTCTTTTATTTATGCAATGTTTTCAAATTAGTTAATTGTTTATTAGAATATGGTGATATGATGTTATTTATGATGTATGTGTTCATGTGTTAATGTTAGATGTTATGTGTCGGTGATGGGGACAGTGTCACATCACTCGCTTGTGAGCGCCCTGTGACTATGATTTCCCCATCACGATGTGACTGATTATAGTTTTATGCATATGCTCGACACTTCGTTTTGTTGCAGGTTGCAGGTTCAGGGCATCGACTCCACCTGTTTATCAGGTTTGAGCTTGTCATAGCCCAATGGAGTTGTTGCTCGAAGGTTTCACTTGGTCCCCCTCTTTGAACCATTTTCCTTTTCAAGGATGAATCTTTGTTGTCGAACCCCATCAGTAAGTCTCTTGGTATCATCTTGTCTATTTGTGTCATTTTAACCTTCGTCATGCTTTCGCTAGTATGTGTTGACTTATTTTGGAGACTTGTGCTTGGCTGATTAATTCATTCTATTTTGTTTCGAATGTCATTGGGACGGGCTTGGCTAACGATGTAAAAGTCTAATTAAAATAATGAATTTAATTTAATTTAATATAGCAGAAGATTTTATTTAATTCAAACAAGATGTCTAAATAATCTATATATATAGTTATACATTAATATTTATATATATATATATATATATATGAACGCATGTACATACATAATATTATTCATGCTTGAGCAAACTTTATTTGAAAATTAAATACTAAATTATTAAAAGATGGAATATTGTGTTCAAACCTTGAATGAAAGGTAAAATTTAATTAAGTGGAGAATATAAAATAGAGGGAATTTTCAAATGGGAATAAAAACTCCCGGAAGTGGAGGTAACAAAAAAAAGAGTGGAGGAGTAATTAATGGAAGTGGAAGTTATCTTGAGAGGGGCAATGGGTTTTATGGCTTCCCAGAAGAAAATAAACTAATTTCTGTTCTTTGCTTTTTGCCGTGAATGTGCTCTAGGGGTTCTTCTGTAACAAGGGGTTTTCAGGAAAATTAGAGCAGCTGGAAGTTTCTTTGGTGCTTGGAGATTTTGAAATCCTTACAGAGAAGAGTTGGACTGAATAAAGTTAGAAGTTGTGTTCTGGTCTGGAACTGAATCTTCAATCAGCATTCCTTCAGCTCAATCGTCCGCAAAGGCCAGGTTCCTTTCTGAAAAAAAAAATTACCCTCCCTGTTTCTTAAAATGAATAAAAGATTAGAAACTAGAAGAATAATTCTTTAATTTTGTTGTCAAATAGAAGTTTTGGAATTGAATGGAGATCTTTCTGGACTGTAATCTAATACGAGTATAAAATATTATTAATGGGACCGAACTAGTTTATAATTAGGCGTTTCTGGAATAGACTCAACGAATGAGCTATAATCTAATGTTGAATCCTTATTAATTTCATAGCCCCTGTCTCTCAAAATCATCCTGTAGACCCTGCTGATGATACGATATCTTGTATTGCACGGTGCTGCCATGTCAAACCTTTGTTAAAGTTTGTTCAAACAAATTGATATACCGCAGTATTGAACTGTCGAGATGTGTGAAGTTTATTGTCATGTTAATTATACTACATAGCTTGCTCTCCATTCTATAAAACAACAGTATTAGTTTCTTTTATTAATACAAGAATCTTCTTCTGAAGCCTGATGTTTCAGGGAAAAAGTCGACACGTTTTTTAACCGTTTTCATTAAGTAGTTTAGAGATTTTGTTGAATGATAGACCTTGCTTTAGGCGTCGCCCATGCCTGGAAAGGAATCTGTTTAACTTTAAGTCAGATCTTAGCTTCTATATTGTCTGGAGTTTTCTTTTATTACCTTGCTTTCTTAAGGCATATGGAATCCTTTTAATTTTAACATGGTTTTCTTGCAAATTAAATCATCGTTTGTCTTCTATGATCTGTCCCTGTTTGTAGACATACACAGATACATATACATTTCCCATATTTTTCCTAAGATGCACGTAGCCTGGGTCAGAACACTGCCCCACAATATATCTTTTTGAGCCTGGTATTCTTTCCTGATAATTGATACAGAAATATGGTGCCCTGTTTAAAACATATTGTACTTAACCTTCAGAACGACCTGGATATTAGGTGCTCACACTGAAGTCATTTTTTAAAATTACAACTATCTCCATCGAAAACAAGGAATGGCGGATTAATATCTTAAGTAATAAATAGAACAATAGAAACTTCATGTCATATCCGTATGTCTTGGCCGATTCAAGCCATGGAACTGGAGTCAACTGTTATCCTTAATAAACATTTCCACCTTGATATCGAATTTCATCATGCATAGGTTATGCGCCTCACATGTCGTTGTTTACAATATAGTTCCTTAATTGCTTTAACGTGGAAGAAAACTTCAGTGATGCGCAAGTATGGGGCTATGAGATTAGTAAGTTCATTCTCATTTCGGTTTATATACACTCACATTTCAGCTTGTACACACTCTTATTTCGGTTGGTATACTGAGTTACATATTTAGTGTATTGATTCCTATCTAAGTTTTCTATACTGGCCTTGCCTATCCTTTTGGCGCTAATTTATCCTTGAGGATTAAGTCTTCCAACGCTTTTCAACTCTCCTAAAGACTCAAAGTTACAAGCAAATGGTTGTGTTATGTTGAAGTCAGGTAAATATAACCTCAACTTGTGTATATCGTGTGTTACTCCAGCTTACTTTAAATGCATGATTAGAATAAGTAAGTTCGCGCTATGAGCCAGGGGTGTTTGTTTAATTATCAACATATAGAGCCTTAAACCAGATTAGTAATATCACATTAGCTTTATATTTATGACAGAGTGGAGTTGTTAAATAAGATCAACATTGTTTGATTTAGTGTATGTACTTTTATTAGTATATATATAGATGTAATAGTTAATGCATAAATAGATAAATAAAAGAAAAAGTAATTGTGTTGACTAACATTTCGTTGAGTAGTTGTTCTTAAATTGAAAAGAGCCTTAATTGGTAATGACTTATGGTTGAAAATTGTAGAGGAATTGATGAAGTTGATAATAACTAAACCGAGGTGATGTATTTGTATGAGAACATAAATGTTGGAGTATTTTATTTGTAAATTCTTATTTCCTGTCAATTGCTATTCTTATAGTCTTCATATCATGTGTTACTTGGGTAGTCAGCTTATTTAAGTGATGTATGGTTGGTTATGGAAAAAGCTTGATCTATCAAGTATAGTTTAAGTCTTCCATGGGTTTTGTGAGCGAGGAAGATACCCTACAATGTGATACATTGATGTTAATTTTGGCTTTTAGTGGTTTTGGGTTGGAAGTATGGAAGTGGCTTCCAATGGGGGCCAGCGCACAAAGGGGTGCCTGGATAACCCATGTGGAAGTTTGCTAACAAGTGATAACATTAAAATTAACTAGGGGGATTGGGTAGTTCAAAAACATTAATCAAGATAAGTATGTACCCTACTTAGCCTCAAGTGCTTGTTTAGGCTTGAGGTGAGATGGGAAGGCCTGGAATGGCATAATCAACTACTTTGTCTCCACGAGAAGTAGTTTGATTCTGCATAGTTGGAATGAGGGGCTGGAGTTTGGTAGAGGCTACCAGGATAATCCAAGGATGGGGGTTGGGGCCTAGGAAGAACTTCCTGGATAACCTATGTCCAGTTATGTGATGACACTTCCCCTACGACAACCATGAGGTTCTATATTTGTTGTTTTACCTTGTGTACCTATGTGCCTATCGAAATATGTTATTGGTTGTTGTTATTATTTTGATGTGTTTGTCTTGTGTTGTGAATTTTGTCAATCTTGTTATGTCTGGTTCTTGTTCTTTAGTTGGTGGGGTCCTTTGTAACCTCCTAGCACGGGGGATGAATCTATGGATTCATGCAGTTGGGTGGAACGTGTAATGTTCTCCATTGGGTTCCCCTTATGTTCGTGATGTGGCGATTTCATCTCATTCCTTGACTTCGGCAATGCACCTTATTCTGGAAGTTAGATCATTGATCTAGTTATAAGTATTGTATTTTACCATGTATCATGTATCTTTGTAGAGCACTCCTCACTAGATTCAAGGAGGTATCATTGTACCAATGTATATGTAACTGAATTGAAATATCTCTTGTATGTAAGAATTTTGAAAATAGTGACATTGTTCTTGTTAATTGAAAAAGAGAAGATAGTTATTCTTTCATGTTATGCAATGAATATTTCACATGATTCTTATGTTCAATTGTAATGTGTTATAACATGCTTAGTTTTGATTTGCGTTCAATGGTTAATAAGTTATGTGGATTTGTAGTTTGAACTTTGGTAAATAAGTAATGCAGTCGTGTACCCTAGGGGACTTAGGAAGATAATTTGTGTGATGTTCTATATCAATGCACAACTTTGCACTTAAAAAAAAAATTGAATGTTTTTCGTAGTATAAGTTTTGTCCTCTAGGGTTCTTGGTGGGTATTACAATTATACTCCCTAATATCTCTGATAAGGTGCTACAAAATAATCAAGATGCTACGCCAATGTAACACTAAGTTCACCATGTGTGAACAACTTGTGAAGTAAAAATGCCAATGTATTACCCCCCTTAAAATGTCAACATACTTGCTATGTTGGTATTTTAAGGAGAAAGAGGGGAAAAGGGGATCCTTGAAAATAATGCATGCCTCCTAAAACTAGTTATCCTTGCTCCCAAAATGTAGAAACAAGGACAACCACACCAAGGACTATCATGTTGCTGCCATGAAAAATATGTTTGTACTTAATATTGTATCACCATGAATGGCAATGAGAAAAACACATAAAGCTACAAATGGAAAATAGTGATGAGCAACATGATAGGATGAAGATCATTATTGATTACAAGAATTAGGTGCATCAACACAAGAGCACCACAATCCTTAAAATGTTGTATTTTATTACTCAAGGCTTGACATTGATTGATAGAATGACCATGCACTTGATTATATGCACAAAATGAGTTTTTGTTGTAAAATTTATTTCATGATTTGGGAGGAAGAGTAATTAGGTGGGCTTTGAGAAGCCTCGATAATATATTCTCACATTAGGTTCACCAAAATGTAACATATAAAAATGAAACCCTAAGTTTAATGTCTAAACCTAAGATTAATTTTGCTCATTTTTCAAAGGTACATTAGAGTGTAAATCAACAAGGTGTTTAGATTGACTTTCAACCATGAAGGTGAGTAAATCAGACCTAGATCTAACCTTTTTGAGCCTTGAAAATGGATTTGAATTGATTTTATTTAATTAACCTGATTAGACTATGTGCCCTAATATGAAAATTGCAAGATATCAACAACTGATAGGCTGAAATAGAGATTTGTAGGTAGATCTAGGAAGGAAAGAGTGTTGTGTACCTACCATATAAATTTGAATTTGGTCACTGTAGGATTACATAGGCACCCAAGGGAATCTCTATCCTTGTAGGGGTGTCCTGTTCTATTTTTGCAATCCTCTGATGCTAGATATGAGATCCTTGTTTCTGCTTGCAAACTTGTCGGATCATTGTCACATAATTTTGTAGGTGATTTTCCATGAGTTGATAAGGTGTAGGGAATTGAATGCAATAATGAATAAATAATCTTCAAACTTCCTTCAATCCTCTCCAAACTTGAAACCTACACATTCAAAGAGAGGGAAGATGTTGTGCCATTTAGGGGCTTGCCTTAGTCAAACCCCATGTTAGTGTTTCCACTTCCACAATAGCAATACCAAAGATAGGAAAGATAAATGATAAATCAACAAAGTGTTGCAACTTACCACCCTTCAATGACTTCCTTGAAGGATTGAAGTCATGCACATTAATTCAAGCTCTTGGATCTTGCTTGCTTGAATGCTTGAATTTCTTAGAGACCTACAACAAGGGTTAGCCTTCACAAACAATGATAACATAAACATGGATAAACTCACATAGGATTTGGCATGATGCTTGGATCTTGAATTGTTGCAATAAATCTCTAAAATGCTACTCTTGACTTGCTTGATAATGCTCTTGATAATAATAATTGCTCATAAATTCTCCTTGGATTTGAAATGATGCAATAAGTAGGTATTTATAAGCATTTATTCAATTTCCCACAAATTAAATCTTGGTAACCGACATTTGCAACTTGAATTTCAAATGTCAAAATGTTGACACTAACATATTCAAATTTGGATCCTGGAAAAATGGGGGACTCAAACACCCAAGGGTGTCCCAATCCTTGCCCTGTTTTCCAAAAAATAGGGTGTCGAGGCCAAAACATTAAATAAAAATATTTGTTCAATGCTTGCCATTTCTCATAAAATTATAAAAATAGGCTATAGAATGCATAATTTAGGAATTTAGGAGGTTAATTAGACTCAATAATTTATGGAGGAAAAAACATAGAGTTAAATTGTTAAGGGTGACAATTTACGATGTTACATTTAGCCCCCACTTTAGTGAGAGTATGAACTTACATGCTCAAATTCACACTAAAATAGAAAATCTATGTCAAGAGGGGTCTTATTGTCCAAATGTTGAAGAGATAGGATGACTAAAGATCAAGGAGTGTGCAAGCTCCCAAGATCCATGATCCCATGGCAAGACAACATAAGGAAAAGGGAACACACACATGTATGATATGCAACAATATAGCATACACAAACATACAACATCAATGCAAAAGGAGGGTATGGACAATCACAAGCTAGCAAATTGTGTTATGTTAGGATCCACACTAAAGGAATTCATGACCCACACAATAGAAAAGTCCTATATTTGCTAGGTGAATCACAAACTGAAACACAACATAAGCTATTGAAGTCTGATATTCACTAGGTGAGCTCCTAAGACAAGGTAGCAAAATGAGAAACACACTAGGTCTAGTGAAATCCACTATTCACTAGGTGTGTACCTATGAAAAATAGAAAAAGAGAAATACACTAGGTCTATTGAAGTTTGATATTCACTAGGTGTGCACCCATGTCAGCTATACCAAGAGCTATACTCCTTGATAACTCTGATAAAATGTTATAAAATGATCAAGATGTTATACCAACACAACACTAAGTTTAATGTGTGTGAACAAAGTGAAGCAAAAATGCCAATGTATTCCCCCCTTAAAATGTCAACATACTTGTTATGTTGGTATTTTAAGGATAAAGAGGGGAAAGGGGGATCTATTTTGTAGAGGTTTAATATGCATGGTTGTAAGTTGGTTAGTATTCCATTTTTTATTGGTACTAAGTTGAACTTAGATATGTTCCCAAATCCTAATGATGATTTTGAGGATATGTCTAAGGTTCCTTATGTTATTTTCATTGGTAGTTTGATGTATGCAATGATTTGTACTAGACTAGATATAGCCCAAGTCTAGTGGGAGTTCAAAGCATATTTATGTCTAACCCTGGTGGAGAGCATTGGAATTTTGTTAAGAGAATGTTTAGATATTTGTGAGGTACATCTGATTACTATTTATTTTATCATGTTATTGATGATGTGGTCAATTCATTGGACATATAGGGGTTTGTTGATGTTAGATTGGGCAAGAGACTTAGTCGAAAGTCCACTAGTGGCTATGTATTTACTTTGTTTGGAGGTGCAGTGAATTAGATGAGTAAGAGGCAGCCTACGATTGTATTTTTGACCACTAAAGTAGAGTATATTGCTTCTACACATGCCTCTAAGGAGGTGGTATGGTTATAGAGGCTTGGTAATGGTATTGGTTTTGATTGTAGGATCATTAGGATTGGATGTGATAGTCAGAGTGCTATTTTTTTTACTAGAAATCATATGTATCATTCTCATACTAAGCATGTTGATGTTCAATATCACTTTGTGCAAGAGATGGTTGAGAATGATAAGGTTGACACTTTGGATAATGTTGCAAATTCTCTCACAAAGCTAGTGACCACATATAAGTTCTCTTGGTGCAGGAAGGCCATGTTCCTTGATCACTATACTTAATTTATTATTTGTATCTCTTGGATGTAATTGCAATGTATAATGTCAAGTGGGAGAATATTAGGTTAAGTGACATTTACCTTGTAAACCTTTGTCATTTATTTATCTCCATGTTTCTTGGAAAGTGTCCTAGGGGACATGTGAGAAATGTATTTAATTTTGGCATATTTTAATTGTATTTTCAAGAGGAAAATTAATGTTGGTGGAGGTTACACATCACTAGAGGACAAATACTCTCTCCTAGGCATACACATTGAGAATATGAAGAGTCTTGAGTGGGGATCCAAGTTTGGAGGGAAATAGGTGTCCATTGGTGTGCCACCTAGAAGTTGAACAGTCACCAGAGAATCTTGAATGCCAGAAGTTGAAGGGGCTATGGGTTAGGAACCCATGTTAAAGCCTTTTGCACATTTAATTAATTTATTATCATGACTCTTAGTTTTTCAAGGAAGGGGCATGGGTTTTTGCAAGTGGTTTCAACACCTCTTGTTTTGGTTTACCATTGTGGTTTTTCCTCTCACAAGTTCTATAAATTGGAGCCTTGAGATGGTAGTTGCATCTTGTGTTATTGGCAAGGGTATGGAAGCATTTGGGTTGTAGGAGAATAACAAGGAAGTGTATTGTGGTGTATCTCTCTTTTGAAGATAAATAATATACTTGCCCTATTTTTTTGTATGGAGTTTTTTCTCGAAAAGGTTTCTCCACGTAAATCTGGTGTCACATTTTTTTTTTCTGATTTTTATATTATGATGTATGTTGCAATCACATGTTTAAATTTGATTTGGTAATCTGATTTTCAAATTTTAATTCACTTGCATAAGTTCATATTGTAGCTTTCCTTCACCTTATTTTCAACAATGGGGAGGTAGAATATTGATTGGGAGTATCTAATGAAGAGGGCAAAGGAGGAGTGATTGGGAATATCTAATGAAGAGGGAAAAGAGGAAGGAGAATATTCCTCGAAGGGATGAAGTTTAGAATAGAAGGTTCTTTCATTTTCTTGATCATCCTCCAACCATTTGTCATGCCTACATATTTATAGGATGTGGGCATAATTATTGAGGATGGGCCACTATGTATAATTGGGGAAGAGAGGGGGTGGAGATTTAGTTTTCATATGGGGCATAGATGAAACCTTATGAAGAGGAGAGGGTTGAAGAGATGGATGGTTAGAAGGGTTCAAAGGTGGAGAATATTTTGGAAGTTGAAATATTTTAATTTTTATAGTGGTAAAATCACACATGTTAAATGTTATTTTTTCGACATTGAAAGAAACTTTCCTTAGGATTATTTAAACAAAATATTGATTATTCTATTTTGAAACTAGGGCCTATCGATTTAATATTTTATAGAAGAGGCTAATTCAAATCAAATTCAACAAAAACCCTAATATGAACTCATAGAATATAAAATTTGAGTGAACTATATTTGTACCAAATTATTTTACCAAGTTGAGCCACAATATCACTAAAAAATGTTGAAATTTTATGTCAAGTTTATGAATGGAAATTCTATCCACATGGAGTATTGTGAACAAAAAGGATCTTCAAGATGAAACTCAAAATTTCAAGCCTGAAGATAATAAATTTGTCCACATATAACCCATAGACCATATTTCAATCTTAACCCCATTTTCCTATTTTTAAGCCCATTTATAAAAAAATATGTATACTGGCATCCCCCTTAAAAAAGGAAAATAATTGGTTAAGTTTGAAATTTAGTTATAACATCCATTATCATTAGGAACTAGAATTCCAAAGTTTTACGTTGCCCATTATTCTCTTTTCTAGAGCAATGGTGGATAAAACTTGAATTTTCCTTGGCAAGATTGTTCTCTTCTTCTCCCTCTTCAATTGCAATGCATAGGTCAACAATCTTGATAGTGGGCGAACCCATTTTGGTGTGCCTATCCCTAGTTTCTTCAAGATCATTGAAAGTTTGGGGGAAAATTTAGGTTTTACATTGATACCATGTTATCCACCTTTATAAATCCATTTACTAAATTAGATGCTCCTTTATTTGATGATGACTATTTAACAATTTCCTTCAACTACATCTATGCCTAAATAAGTCAAAATGCTTGGTAAAATTGCACCCTAGGGATTAAACTACTTTTGGATCATTTGTATTTCCCTTTGCTTGTCATTCACTCATTCTTATTTGCTTGTCTCAATTATTCCAATTAGTATTACCATAAAAATGTTTACTAGATGATTCTAGAGTGTAAATTAAATACCATTACATATCAATAATTGCACGAAACATGTACCAAGTTGGTTGATAGTAGAATTAAAAAATGGGTGGAAGCTAGTAAATTTTGAATTTAAAATTTGAAATCCATGGTCACTTCTATGTGATGTGAGATCAATGTCTCATTGTAGGATTGACCAAGGACAAAGATATATTGAAAAAATTGTAACCATACAATGAGATATGTTGATCCTAATGCAACCAAATTTAATAGCAAATGATAGATCATAAATGAAAATGAAAATCAACCATAAAGTAGATGCAAACCATAACATAAATATTTATGTGGAGAAACCATTTTGGAAATAATCTCCACACCCGTAGAGACCTGGGCTTGTATTAATGATAAACAATTTATATACATCAACTTATCCCTCTATACTTCTGCAACATAATGGTGCTCTTGCAAAATAACTTGTTAATACTACCATCTGAAGAAAAAAATATATAGGAGAGATGAATACATGATACACAAATGGTATTCCAAAACAAGTAACCAATACCACACACCTAAAACTAGGCATCCAAATCCTCCTAGGATATCTCACACCCTACCAAAATGGTCAACATACCTTGACTAGTAACTCCTCTTATGCACTTTGCATCCACCTCCTACATCATAGATTATGTCATAACAATCAAATTAACAAGATCCCAATCCTAGGTGCTCCATGGGAAGATTAACTAAATTTGTCATAAGATCCAACAATAGAAGATGCGCATACACCTTCTTACACATCCTAATCTTTACTTGATTTTCAATATCTCCCAAAAGTAATTCTTAACTTAAATGTCACTATAATTACATATTAGAGCATAAATAATTAATAACTAATTTGTCTACCACATAGAGTGACATCTAAGTCTACCCTCTCCATGTTCTTTGAAGATAAAATAATTATTTATCGACAATGTTAAATAAAATCATATTAACCTATCTAGAATTTACAAGGTGAATTATGTCTAATCTTAACAAGAAACACTAATTTTGATGCAAGAAATGAGTATCTAGATATAAAGGTGTGACAACTATCAAATATATGTAAAAACAAATAAAGATAAAATCATATATATTTAAGGGGCAAGGGGCCTAGCTTGATTGGCTAAAGCATCCTGTTGCAGGAAAGAGGTCGTAAGGTCTAGTCTCCCCACATCCCAATGGTATCAAAGGGCATGTCGCACCAGCATCACCGATCACATGAACAAAATCAGATATATTTAAAACATACAAAAATAAAAATATGTAAAAAATCTCAAAAAAATCTAATTTTACATAAGATTGCACCATTTATAAATACATAATTATATTGACATGCATATAAAAATTCATTCAATATACTATTCACAACTATTATTTCTAATATTCTATCTAATCCTCCATTACTTCCTATAATTAATTTTTTTTATCAAACCATTCCATTAAAATAAATACAAACCTAAAAAAACTTCACCATACAATATTACATTTTATATTTTAAAAATAAAATCCCTTTGGATTGGAATTTTTATTTCAAAGAGGTGAAAATGAAATGGAGTAAGGGCCATCTCGTTATTTGTACAATGTTGACATCTCAAATAAAAAATCTCTTTTTAGGTAAGTTGAAAATAAAACTTGAGTGAGGGCCATCTCATTAGCTACTTGTATAACATTGACATCTCAAATAAAAAACCAAATTTAATAGCAAATGATAAATCATAAATGGAAATAGAAATCAACCATAAAGTAGATGCAAACCATAGCACAAAGATTTATGTGGAGAAACCCTTTTAGAAGAAAACTCCACACCCTAGAGACCCAAGCTTGTATTAATGATAAACAATTTATATGTATCAATTTATCCCTCTATACTCCAACATAATGGTGCTCAAATAACTTGCAAAACAACTTGCTAATACTACCATCTCAAGGAAAAATATATAGGAGAGATGAATACAAGATATACCATGAATCGTATTCCAAAACAAGTGACTAATACCACACACCCAAAACTAGGCATCCAAATCCTCATGGGATATCTCACACCCCACCAAAATGGTCAACATACCTTGACTAGTAACTCCTCTTATGCACCTTATGTCCACCTCTTGCATCATAAACATCATAGATTATCATAACAATCAAATTAACATGATACTAATCCTAGGCGCTCCATGGGAAGATTGACTAAATCTATCATAAGATCCAACAATAGAAGATACACATACACATTCAAACACATCCTAGTCTTTACTTGATTTTCCATTATCTCCTTAAAGTAATTCCTAACTTAAATGCCACTATAATTGCATATTAGAGGATAAATAATTAATAACTAATTTTCCTACCACGTAGAGTGGCATCTAAGTTTGCCCTTTCTATGTTCTTTGGAAATAAAATAATTATTTATCAACAATGCTAACTAAAACTATTATAACTTATCTAGAATTTACAAGGTGAATTATGTCTAATCTTAACAAGAAACACTAATTTTGATGCAAGAAATGAGTATCTAGATATAAAGATGTGACAACTATCAAATATATGTAAAAATAAATAAAGATAAAGTCATATATATTTAAGGGGCAAGGGGCCTAGCTCAATTGGTTAAAGCATCATGTTGTAGGCAAGAGGTTGCAAGGTCTAGTCTCCCCCCATCCTCATGTGTCGAAGGGCGTGTTGCACCAATGTCACCGATCACGTGAAAAAAAACAAATGTATTTAAAACATACAAAAATAAAAATATGTAAAAAATCTCAAAAAAAATCTAATTTTACATAAGATTACACTATTTATAAATACATAATTATATTGACATGCATATGAAAATTCTCTTGCATAAGATTACACCATTTATAAATACATAATTATATTGACATACATATAAAAATTCATTCGATATACTATTTACATTTATTTCTAATATTCTATCTAATTCTCCAATACTTCTTATAATTAAATTTTTTTATTAAACCATTCCATTAAAATAAATACAAATCCAAAAAAAACTTCACCATACAATATTGCATTTTATCTTTAAAAAATAAAATTCTTTTAGATTGGAATCTTCATTTCAAAGATGTGAAAATTAAACTAGAATGAGGGCCGTCTTGTTATCTACTTGTACAATGTTGACATCTCAAATAAAATATATATTTCTAAATAAATTGAAAATAAAAATAGAGTGAGAGCTATCTCATTACCTACTTAGTACAACGTTGACATCTCAAATAAAAAATCTATTTCTAAATAAGTTGAAAATAAAACTAAAATGAGAGCCATTTCATTGCCTACTTAGTACAATGTTGACATCTCAAATAAAAAATCTATTTCTAAGTTAGTTCCATTAATTAGTCCAAGTACAAGAATTTGAAATCAATTTCAATGTAATTGCCATTAAATTAGATCCACGTATTAAAAATAGGGAATAATGCATACTATATCATTTTCAATGGAGCTGCCATTAATTGGTTGTAATAGAGGAAATTAAGAGTGCCACCTTAATTAACTTGCAAGTCCTATACTTAAAAGAGAATGGAGGTTGAGGGGTACGTAGTTAGTAGGTAATAATAGAGAAAAGTGCACGTTATCATTTACTTTTTCATAAAGTCTTAGGACTAAATTTAATGCCTTCTTTCCACAACTCTTTCAATCAACAAACATCCAATAATTTTAATGCCTTACCTTTTTGGGATTTTCTAAGATTTGTGTATAAAATATATAGCTGGTTGGGCAATCAAGAGAAGATTACATGTCTTTTTTAATCAAATTTAGGTAGTCTTTGGCCAATAATTTAATTATTGGAAATAAATAGATTATTTTGACAATCAATATTTTATTCTAACCAACTTTTTTATATTGAATAAAGTAGTTACACGAAAGAAAGATATTAATATGTAGTTGAAAGAGCAATCTAGACTATCGAGAATTAGAACTTGTCATTATAAGATTGAAAGAGAGATACTTGTTTTAGAGGGTAATCTTACTTGAAGTTGACATGAGTTTTTAAGTTAATGGGAAGTTCCAAAAGTAAATTGTTTCTTTTTAAAGTTAGTTTTCTTCATCTACTAAAAATAGGGAGGATCTTAGAAAAAAAATGGAAGGATTCATAACAATCACAAGTTAATGTCATTATAATAAAATTAAATAATGTGCAAAAACAACTAACTATTTGTGTGTGTGTGTGTGTATGCATAGGGGTATCCCCGCAACCCAACCTAGCATCCAAAGGGGCGAGCCGAGGTGAGACCAGTCCCTTACGGGCGGATGCTACAGGCAGCAAGCAGGCCCACCTGTTAAACGGGAAGCGAAATTGAACCTGGGACCTATGAGGAGCAAGTATTAATATATATTACTAGTATGTTATTTAGACTATTATTTGATATGGATCTTCCAAAACTATAATAGCATAATTGTATTCATTTTATTCTAACAAACCCTTTTATATTGAATGAAGTTGTTACAAGATTGAAAGCTATCAATATGTGGTTGAAAGAGAAATCTAGACTACCAAGAATTATAGTTGGGTTATTATAGGACTAAAAAAGAGATACTTGTTTTAGAGGGTAAATTTGATTTGAAGTTTCATTATTTTTTATTTAAGTTAATAGAGTGTTCAAAAAGTAAATTGTTTCTTTTTAAAGTTGGTTTTCTTCATCTACTAAAAATAAGGAGGATTTTGGAAAAAGATGGAAGGATTTATAAGAGCCACAAGTTAATATCATTATAATAAAATTAAATAAAGCACAAAACCAACCAACTAACTAACTAACTATATATATATATGCTATCAATATGTGGTTGAAAGAGAAATCTAGACTGCCAAGAATTATAGTTGGGTTATTATAGGACTAAAAAAGAGATACTTGTTTTAGAGGGTAAATTTGATTTGAAGTTTCATTATTTTTTATTTAAGTTAATAGAGTGTTCAAAAAGTAAATTGTTTCTTTTTAAAGTTGGTTTTCTTCATCTACTAAAAATAAGGAGGATTTTGGAAAAAGATGGAAGGATTTATAAGAGCCACAAGTTAATATCATTATAATAAAATTAAATAAAGCACAAAACCAACTAACTAACTAACTAACTATATATATATATGCTATCAATATGTGGTTGAAAGAGAAATCTAGACTACCAAGAATTATAGTTGGGTTATTATAGGACTAAAAAAGAGATACTTGTTTTAGAGGGTAAATTTGATTTGAAGTTTCATTATTTTTTATTTAAGTTAATGGAGTGTTCAAAAAGTAAATTGTTTCTTTTTAAAGTTGGTTTTCTTCATCTACTAAAAATAAGGAGGATTTTGGAAAAAGATGGAAGGAAAGATTTAGCCAACCGAGCTAGGGCCCCAACCCCAAATTTGTATGCCATTACTAGTATATTGTTTAGACAATTATTTGATATGGATCTTCCAAAACTATAATAGTATACTTGTATTCATTTTTATTTACTTTTGTAAATATTTTTATGTGTAGTCATGTTTATTTTGTTCTCAATTTTAATAATTTTATTGTAAAATATAAGTTCATATTATTTATATTTTTAAAAGATATGACTCTTAATTCAAATATATAATAATTTCATTTAAAAATATTCGATATAAATAAATAATATTATTGTTAGAGAGCATATTTTTGTCATGATTTGTCTTGTTAATTTCCAGTAATCTTTTTTAGATGTCATTATGAAAATTTTAAAGATGAATCCATTTTGATGCATGCAGCAATAAATTTGCAAATGGATTAACTGGTTATAAATGCGACTAAAAATATTATGTAGACATTAAAATTCCTCTTTTAAGTATTTTGAACTCTATCATAGAATAAATACATATACTTTTAATGAAGTTGACATTGAAGTTGACAAGTTTTTATTAAGTTAATAAAGAGTTTCAAAAGTAAATTGTTTCTTTTTAAAGTTAGCTTTCTTCATCTACTAAAAATAAGGTGGATT
This sequence comes from Sequoia sempervirens, assembly GCA_007258455.2. Classification (NCBI taxonomy): domain Eukaryota; kingdom Viridiplantae; phylum Streptophyta; class Pinopsida; order Cupressales; family Cupressaceae; genus Sequoia; species Sequoia sempervirens. The sequence goes on from VDFB02277692.1 coordinate 23,954, forward strand.
TTCGAAAAAGATGGAAGGATTTATCACAGCCACAAGCTAACATCATTATAAAATTAAATAATGTGCAAAAACAACTAACATTAGTATTAATATATATTTGATATGGATCTTCCAAAACTATAATAGTATACTTGTATTTATTTTTATTTATTTTATTCTAACAAGTTTTCTTATATTGAACGAAAGCTATCAATATGTGGTCGAAAGAGAAATCTAGACTACCAAGAATTACAACTAGGCCATTCTAGGACTGAAAGAGAGATACTTGTTTTAGAGGGCAAATTTGACTTGAAGTTTGCATTACTTTTTAAGTAAATGGAGTGTTCAAAAAGTAAATTGTTTCTTTTTAAAGTTAGCTTTCTTTGTCTACTAAAATAAGAAGGATTTTGGAAAAAGATGGAATGATTTATAATATTCACAAGTTAATATCACTATAATAAAATTAAATAAAGTGAAAAACAACTAATTATTAGTATTAATCCAATAACTAGACACACAAGTATGCCTCTTACAAGAAGATATTGAAAAATGTTGATAACAAAAACTTGAAGCACTGTTCAACAACATTGGCCAACTGATGTTATTATTGCAACGACACTAGTCAACTGATGTTATTATTGCTATTGTAGTCGACTGATGTTATTATTGCTATTGTAGTAGCATTTTTTGCCTTCTTTATACTATGCAATGATGGCCTGAAATTGTTGGTTTTATTGATGTTGTAGCAGCATGTTTTGTACGCTCTAATAGTGGCATGTTTGGCACCAATGCTTTTTGGTTTCCCCGTTGATGTAATATCATTTATTCTTCTTTATCCAATAAAATAAATATTAGTATTAATATATATTACTAGTATATTGCAAATACACTATTATTTGATATGGATCTTTCAAAATTATAATAGTATACTTGTATTTATTTTTACCTATTTTTATAAATAAATTTTTATGTAGTCAAGTTTATTTTAATATCAATTTTAATAATTTTATTGCAAAATATAATTTTATATATATATATATATATATATTTTAAATATGACTTAATTTTAATATATAATAATTTCATTTAAAAATATTTGACATAAATAATATTATTGTTAGAGAGCATATTTTTGCGATGATTTGCCTTTTTAATCTTCATTAATCTTTTTTAGATGTCAAAAATTTTAAAGATGAATTCATTTTGATGCATGCACCAATAAATTTGCAAATGGATTACCTGACTATAAATGTGACTAAAAGTCGGTATTGGCATGGTGTGATAGTTTATTGGTGGCATTGTTGTTCCTTGCCACCAAGGTTCAAACCCCATTGGGGGTGGTATTATTGAATGGTTGTATTCTGGTTCGTAGCTTCATTCAAAAGCATTTACCCCTTGAATAAAAAATAAAATAAAATAAAATAAATGTAACTAAAAAATGTATATAGTCCTCTTTTAAGAATTTTGAACTCTATCATAGAATAAATGCATATACTTTTTAGTTCACTTACAAATAAATGATTGCGTTGGGAGACCTAACTAAAAAAGGTTTCCCACATGTGAGCAAAAAACTAAATGTCTCTTAATCACTAGAACAATATTGTGATGTAGATCATAAAAATAAAAATATTTTATGATTCTAGATGTAGGACATGAGGGGAGAGTACAAGGAGTTAAAAATAATATTTTTTATAAAAAAATTGTTTATATTAATATTTTTATTGTTAAAAGGTCTAGTGGATATGTTGACATGAAATATAGACATATATTAATCAAAAGTATTTTGTTTTTGTATTGAATAAAATTGAAAATTGTAAGAAAAAAGGTATTTATAAGGGGTTTCATAGAGTAGCAATAAAAGAATGGTTATTTATTTTGTAAGAGTACAATTAATTTTGTAAGAAGAATAATGGGTTTATTGATAAGAAGTATGGACATATATCAATTAAAAGTGTTTTGTTGTATTAAGAAGGAATTTTACTATTATATAAGACAATTTTAACAATTAAATAATATTTACCAATATTCATTAGATAAAATTTTCAACATTTATTGAACTTAAAAACCCACAAAAAAGATCATCGACTAATTATTGAATGGCTTTAAATTAACCATCCCAAATCTTTAAGTTTACAATAAGACAACAAATAAAAGTAAAAAATAAAATAAAACATAAAATTTAATATTTGTATGATACAATGATTAGATGTTACATTACCTAAAATGAATATACTACATTATATTACACATGATTTCCAAGTTGATATATGGACATTAAAAGACCCAAACATATGATTGTTGCTAACTATCTATATGGAAAATGCCTTAGACTTTGGAATGACTTAATCTCATGATATAATAATTTAAAAATTAGCTAGTTTGTGGATGTTTGGAGAGGGCATGCCCCCACAAAACATGATGCACATGTTTTTCACAGTGTTCCAATTTACAAGAACTAACTATATTTTGCATTATTGGCTTGGGTCGTGGGTTTGCTCCCTATAGGTCTCGGGTTCAATCTCCTGCTCTCGCGGTTGACTGGTGGATCTGTATGTGGGCTATGGCGTCCACCTGCAAGGGTTTAGTCTCACCCCAGGTACCCAACGTATGGGTTGTTGGGCTGCTGGGTTGAGTCATGGGGACACCCCTACCGCATAAAAAAACACAATATTTTGCATTGGATTTTTAATATTGCTACATAATACAACTCTTTTGATATGTTTAAACATGATAATATTATAATAATGTGAGTAAGAATAGGATAATATGAAGTATTTGTTACTTGTTCAATTTTTATAATTTATAATGTTTGTTTCACTTAGTGATTAGGTCGTGTCATTGTACTATGTATGATAATTAGTTTATTTGATTAATTTATGTATTAGTGGTTTGGTGAAATGTATATTTAGAATTTTTATTTTTTAATTTGATTAATTACACATTGAAATTAAAGTCTTTGGTAATTGTCAAATCATCCAAATTTATACTAGATAATATTTAAAATTACCATCAAATATTATATATTAACTTAAAAAATAAATACATATACATTTCATAAATATTAAAAGCATATATGCTTGGTATTATTAAACATATAATAATAGTTTGTTTAACATAGCTATCAACATTATATTTTTCACCTTAGATATCCGCATAAGAAGTCTAAGAGACACTTAGACTTATCAACATTGAATTCTAACTTAGATGACAAATTAGTAGTCTAGATTATCAACATAAGAAGTTTAAGAGTCACTTAAATATTAACATTATATTATAACATAGATATCCATATGAGAAGTCTACAAATGGAAGACAACTTGGGTCTCCTCAATGAGAACCCCTTGCTTCCACCAATTGAGCTCAAACCCTTTGACACTAGCTAATAATTTTTTTGCTAATAAACCTAGGTTAGTCACCTAAGGGACATAAAAAATAGCATCAAAGAACATGATTCTTGTAAACATGGATTCATCAATTCCTCTCATAAAAATGATTCTCTATTTTCTTCTTTTTTGAATGAACTAAGTATCTACAACTAAGTTGACTCAAGAGATTTCAAGACTAAGAGAATCCTATGTGCAAGTTGTTGAAGATCTTAAAATTATATGATTGTTTATCTTCCTTTGACATTGTTCCTTTTTATTTTTTAACCTTTTTCCACTTATTTACATAGGACAAGACATCTTGTAGCTCATCCTCTAGACCTACATCTAGAGTGGTAGATCATCTCATCCATAGTTTTTAAGGCTTAGAAGGAGGAGGAGAAGAAATAAACTAATAAACAAAAGTTAAATTTTATCACACATAAGTCAATTGAAACTTTCTTGGGCTCCTAGTAGAGTAGTCCCAACTTTAGCCTCTTTTCCTAAAGAGGGCCCTAAAATTTCCTAAATTCAATATGAATTTTACTTTGTTACACCCCAATTGTGTAATTACTATTTACTATTACTCTGTAGGGTAAATATGAATGTAATGTGAATTCTGGAGATGAATAAACTGTGCTTGCACTTTGTTACTGATGCATTATGTGTGAATGTTATCACATTTAATGTTATGCGAATGTGTGAAATGGATGGTTGTTGAATTGATATTCTAACTTTGGAAATGTATTATATGTAATGCATATTTTGTTGAATAGCTAACTACCTTGGGAATATGTTAGTGAATGCGAGTATATGTTCAATTCCTCCAGGAGGAGGGGAAGTATCACTCAGGAGAAGATCTTGGTTGGGTAACCAGTAATGTAACCTATTTGAGCTTACACACACCACAGTAGAATAATTGAGTCAAGTTATTATGTGGGAATTTGGTAATTCATCCTTAGTTGATATGTCTGCATTAGTGAAGGTCTTGTTTACTATTGAGTGCATTATTGGGTGATGATTATCTGTTTGAGCTTATGAGTTCTTTCTTATATTACCAAGGTTGCATTGATGATTAGGACATACATGGAGTATGTATATGTACACACATGCATGTCAATGATAGACCATATGCTTGAAGGAATGCACACATGAGTGTATATAGGTAGACATACCTATACACATTTATGGATGAGTTGCGTATTCGTATGGAACTATCAATTGGATCTAACATGTATATGTATATGTATAGATATATCGCATGTAGGTGCTTATCAAAGCAATAGGAGTTGTGTATGACTTTAGTGTGTAATCGAAGGTACATATATCCATATGTATATAAGTATCAATACATGCATATGGTTGGAAAATGGATATGCCCATATGAATGTATTGATACATGTATACATATACGTATACATGTACATAGATAAATATATATATATGTACACAGTCGATATTATTGTTATGTGGATGACATCTTGTTTGTACTCATTTATTTATCAAATGAATACATACATAGTTGGCATAAGATATATATAAATATATATTAACATATATACATATACATATACATATATATACATATACATATATATATATACATTGATATACATACATATATGTATATGTGAATATATATTTAAATATTATCAATTGCTTGGGAGTCGATTAACATTAGCAAGCTTGGAGGGCGATATATTAGCTAAATCAAAGGCCAAGTATATTATACTTCTGATTGTACTTTTAAAGGCTGAATATTTCTCTTGTTGTCCACACGTTTAGAACGAATATTCTAAAAAATAATTAACAATCATGAAGTCGATATAAGGAGACTTAATTGACACCTTATGTGTAAACATCTTGGACCATAGTAAACTCTTAAATTCCATGTCATTGGGTAAAATAGGAACAACAAATAGAAGCATGCAAAAGTATGTACAATAGGCCGATGAATTGGTCAAACTAATAAATGAGATGAATCAACTCATGCAAAGACTGAGTTGACATGAGTTATGTGTTATATATTTGATATTGACTGATTCAACAAGTGAAAAATTGTGCCAAATTTGTAGGAGGTTTAAGCTTTTATTTGGTGCCACCTTACGAATCCTACTTGTTGTAGATGTTCATTGTGAAGGCAATTCAAATTACACATTTTTCATCATGTGCTGATTTAAAATCGTCTTATACTATTGTCATCAAAAGAGGTTTACCTATAACATTGTTTTGTTGAGTATGTTCTTTGTGTGCCACCTTTTAGCTAAGTTAAGTGAGTGGCTATGCATGGTGATTGCTATCAACACTCATGCCTAATAGATATAGGATGATAAGCCTCTTTGTTGTTGTATAAATAGTAGAGAAAAATCACTTGTTTGGGATGCATTCCATATGCATTGTGCATAAAATATTATACATTTTTCTCTATAATATTCTATTTTATTTGAGAGAGAGTTGTGAGTATTTGTGAGAGTATTAGCATATTAAGTGAAGTACATTGTCAACTTGAGAGAAGGGGGTTTATTGTAGCATAGCTGAAGGAATCAATCATAAGCTATTTGTTGTTGTGGGAAAACCGATTTGTAGTCAATCAATTGGATAACCGAAAATAGGCATGAGGATAATCTTCTTTTAATGCTTTAACTTTTGAACAATTGCTTCATGAATTTTTTAAATTGTCTATTATGTATACTTGCATTTAGGGAAATAGAATTGCTTTGAAAAGGATTTAGAAGCTTTTATACTATTTTGTGATGTGCTTGTAGATACTCCATAATAGGAGGATTTGTTTTTCATAAGTATTAACATACTAAATATGATTTAACAAAGGTAGCTTAAGGGTTATTCTTAGCTAGGCTATTGATTTAACTAGGATAGCTAGTAGTTTACTCTAGTGCATTGATATTTTTCAAAAAAAAATTATAATCTGCTATTTTTCCACATGTGCAGAACATAGAGCTTGATTTTTAGTGAAAACCCTATGTTTAATCAAACTAAAAAAAATACATAATAAAACCAAAACATATTAAAATTAAATTCACTAGATAGCTCGTTCTGAGGACTACATTCATCTAGTTGCATCTCTAGAGTTTCCTCCATTTTCATCCTCAACCCGAGCTTAAAAAGGAAATTTTTTGAAAAAAATTGGTAGAAGAGGGGGAGAAGGGCGAAAAAGGGGGGTTCTAGCGAACCCCCCTTCGCTAAAAGAGGGGGGGTTCACGAGAACCCCCCTTCTAGCAAACCCCCCTTTAAATACAATTTGAAAAGAACCCATTGAAGGAGAGTTCGCTGGAAGGGGGAGTTCTAGCGAACCCCCTAAAGTGTTTTCCATTTGAAAATGCATTTTTCCTTCCTTAATGGATTTGTAAACCAGTTTGTGGGTTTTTCCTAGATGATAAGGATTGGTTTGGATGATAGGATTGTTCAATTATTATAGATAATAAATAAGAAGGATAATATATATGAATGCTAATAGATGATGGATTGGATAAGATAGGATGAGATAGGGATTGGATTGAAAGATAAGAAGGATCACTAATGAAAGCAATGATGATAGAAGATGATGATGGAATGATGATAATGATATGTTGTTGATTGGTTCAAGGTCTAGGAATGATGATAATGATGACTAGGATATGATAATGGATGAAAGTAATGAGATGATGGTTTTTGCATGGATAAGATGAAATCGATTGATGTTTCAAGTGAAATGATAGTTGAGGATGGGTTTCCTAGGTCAATTCTATGTCTGTAAAGGTCAATCTTGTAATTTGAGGCTCTAAAGTGGTCAAATGATGATGAAATGAAAAATGCACACTTTATGGAATATAAGCACCTTTATATGAAATATAGGCATAATTTCACAAAAAAATATGTAGAGGTGCCTTAGGATGCAGTATAGGCACTAAGGGATGAAACAAAAGTGTTGTTTGACACTCTAAGATGGTTTTGATGATTTTTGGAAAGAGACAATAAAACAAGAATACACATTAGCTAAATTGACTCTCAAGGTGATAAGGATAAATGGCTTCATTGGTTTTGTACATGATAACACGCCAAGCATGATAGAACGATCCTATATTTAGTCAAGTAGGTGTGTATAATTAATGTGGGTGCACCAGCCAAAGGTTAATATCTCAATATTGGTGTGACACCTTTCTTTCAAGAGTCAATAGCTAGAGATCCAATGGCACAAGGGCTCACCTTTTCTCTTTCCTTAGAGATCCTAAGATCTTTCCCAAAGAGTCTCTACCTCTACCCATGGAGATACATGTTGAGTAACTTTGAGCATAATATTATACCCTACACCACACTAAGAAATGGTCGAAAGGTCTTAAAGGCTTCTAAATACAAGGTGTTTAGTGGATCTATGGACAATGAGCTCCTTTGCTAGTTCCCAAGATTAGAAGGGTCTCTCCTCTCATCACCAAACAAGTCTCAATAGAGTGAGGTCTTGTGGCTTGGCTTGAACGATGCTGGCCACATTTTGAGGTACAAGTTTTTCTCTCCATCCTTTGTATACCCTTCCAAAAAATGTGGTTCAATTCATCCTTGAGGTGATAAAATCCCCAAGCATTCCTCCTAATGGGAAAAACTATACTAGGTATTTTTGATCATCCAAGATCGCATGAAGCGCAAGGGGAGAGAATACACACAAACTAGTAAGCCTTGGTATAACAAATAAAACATAAAAGAAATGAAGAGATGTGATATTTCTAGTCTCTAGGATCACACTAAATGTAAGGAGAGATCATACGTATACACACCCTTCTAAACATGAGAAATGATGTTCATTGACCAACTAAACTGCTTTAGATGCCTATATTAGTGAGAAAAAAAGTCTTGGAACAATGTAATCTACATTGAACCATTAGCAATTTTGATGATAATGATCTTTGACATGCGTTATACAACTTCACCACTTGTTAGTTGATAAAAAAATGAAGGTTAGATGAGAAATATAGCTCAAAAACCCTAGAAAATGTAAATTGGAATAGAAGTTAAACTTTACTAGATAGAGGCATCACTTTATGCAATATAGGTGTAGCTTGGTGATGTAGAGGCACAAATCTATGAAACAAAAGGCTTAGTTTCACTAATAGGACCTCATAATGCACCTTGAATCCAAAAAAATAAGTTTTTCACCAATCCGGTAGGGAAATATGCATAAGGTTAGGTAATAGTTGAAAAAATAGAGATCTTGCCAAAATATGTTAGATTATAAGCTCAAAAGATCTCAAGATGATGCAAACCCTAGATCTCTTAGAAAACTTGCAAGAAATCCTAGTTTGATAAAACCTTAGAAACCTTAATTTTTACATTCAAAAAGTGAAACAACCTACAAAAATAGTGTTAAAATGATGATATCCCAAAAAACAAGGCATCAAAGGTCAATTGAACCCTAGGTCAAGCTCAAAATGATCAAATCCAATGCACAAAACAAAAGTACAGTTTTGAGTGATGAAAATATACCTTCATAGAATATAGGAGCCTTTATGTGAAACAAAGGCACAAATCTATGCTACAAAGGAAAACTTGTATGAAACAAAGGTGCCACTTCACGGTCTGAGACCTAAAACTTCTTTTTGCATCACAAAAACTCACAAAAAATTTACTAAAAAAGGTTAAAAAGGGATGTGGGTCCCATCAAGCATGCCATTTAATGAAGATGAGGAAAATATTGAAAGTAAACAAAAAGGAAGATAAATCAATACAAAGCATAATGCCTTCACCTAGAATCTTTGCTCACTCCTTGATGAGAAAAAATAGAGTGCAACCTTATTCCATTTGATTTCCTCTTTGATGTTGATAGTATGTGGATTGCTTAATGCTAGATAGCATAACCTTGATATGATTGCAAGATGATAGATCAAAATGACAATGTACATAGGTATGATAGCTTTAAAGTTTCATGGTTGATGAAGGATAAAAGCCTCTAAATATATAGTCTTGAAGAGGCAAAATCAATGGTTAGGAATGATTGATGATGGATGGCTAAGATTGGATGAGGATTAGGGTTTGGATCAAAGATGTAGTCATGTGACAAGTGGCACATGAAAGATAAGATCTAGATTTGGGATTGAGATAATGACAAAAATCCTTATGGGAATGGCTGGGATTAAGAGGTTTAGATGAGATGAGTGGATAAGATGAAAAGTTAGTTTAACTTTTGGCTAGGTGTCTAGGTTCAATGAATCTAGATAAGAAGTTAGTTAGACATGTGAAAGGGACAGTTGCCACAAGATGAAAAATTTAGATTATGGTCCATGTGAACAAGATGGAGGGCTAGGATTAGATGGACAAGGATAAATGGTAAAGGATAAATGGGAATTAATTAATTAAATGAAATATTTATTTAATTAATGAGGTCATGTGAAGGGAAAAAATAATGAAATAAATGATAAATATTTATTTAATTTAAGTATTAGGATAAAGATGAGAAAAATTAAATAAATAATAAATATTTATTAAATTCAAGGGCTAAGGATAGACTAAAATAAGGTGTAGTTAGGTAAGGTCAGATTTTAAGTGTTTACACTTAAATTGTCCAGTCCTTCAACTCAACAAAACTTGATTCTTGGTGGACTCATTTAGAGTCATTCAACTTCACTAATTGAACAAAGATCCATTAACAACTATAAGAAATTTGATAAAATGTATCATTTTTTTCAATATGTTTTATTTCATTTTGATGTTAGGTTATGTTGACATTGATGATAAAAGTAATTATATTTTCCACTTTAAAAGAATTGAATATAATACTTGAAATACTTTACCAATAATAATTTATTACACCACCACACTCATATATATTTAAATATTTGACTTATTTAAATTTTATTATTTTAAAAACCTCATCAAAACTTATCAATATATTTAAATTTTATAAAACATTGACCCTATTTCGATTTCCTCCCCATTCAAAATAAATAAAAATCAAATATAAGCATTGCAAAGTTTGGAGTGAATAATGATAATTGTTAAGGAAAGACAAGAAGCTTGTAGACCAAGATTGCCCCCACATTAATTTAAAGTGTGAAAGAGAAATATTTGTTTGTCTGTTTGTCTCTTTTATTTTCTAATCTTATAGAGATTTTAAGTGATTTTTTAAAAATAATAATAAATATATATCATTAATTTTTAGTGATTTTATGTAAACCTATCACCTAGTAAATGATACCTAGAAATATAACTAAATGACTAAGTAAACTTATGTAAGTATAATTAAATAATTAATTGCACCAACACCCCCCCCATAAGTGCAACTTAGGGAGGAAATTATTATGCAAATGATGCAAAGATGCAATGATGGGTCCTGACTACGAGGCCATGTTAGGTATTCATGTACAAATGCAATGCAAATCAATTTCACAAACAAAGAAAAGGAGAACACCTCATGGGATAAAACTCTTCAAAAAAAGGATATAATGCAATAATGATATCCATCACAAATCCAATCAATCTCCATCCACACAAAGGATGAAAAGAGAGACCATTTAGCCCCCCATAATGAGATAACCTACTACAAGAGAAGCACTGGAAGTACACTATGGAGTAACACTGGAATCGTCAATTCAGAAAGCAAGGAAAGATACTTTTGTTTGCTAGAAACCATATTAGAGTCACTCAAGGACTCAAGTCAGAATCATGAAAAGCAACAACAGACCTGATGCCAAGGAACACTAGAAAACTCACAATTGGCACAACTCTAGAATCTATGAAGCAACATTTGATTGAAAAATGATCTAGAACTGAAATGAAGTACAAAAAAAATGCAAACCTAATGCACACAAAAAAGGAAATAGTGCATGCACCAATGAATGTTCACATCTACCTCCAGGATGAAAAATAACCTCAAATTTGTGTAGATGAAAAAATATGAAAAAATGGCCTGCACCACTGTGAAATGCTTGAAACTATCTTTCTATTGATATCTCGTTTGCCAACAACGGATACCGTGGGAAAAAGTTATGGATTTTTCAAAAAAGCTGAATTTAGCCTACAAGAAACATGTTTCTAGCAAAAAAAGTTTACGTTTGATTTGATTTCTAAAAAGTCTATTCATAATGAATAGACAATAATAGGAACCCAAAAATATTTTGATGCTAAGAACAAAACCCATAAATCATTTTTTGATCTAGCAAGCAAAATATGAAAAAATGATTTTTTTAACCTTCAACCAGGAGAAAAATGACACGTGACAATTTTTGTATAGTAATTTTCTTTAGATATATGCAAGATATCAAAAATCTAAAAGATACCCAGTTGAGATTTTGACCTCAACTACAAAACCCATAAATCATTTTTCCTAAAAATGAGTGGAAGCTGAATTTCTAAAGAAAAAATAAAATGGTTTCAATAAAAATGATTTGCATCAAACCCTTGAATATCTAACAAAATTTGTCAGATTTTGACAAAATGAAAGCCGATCTTGACTTTCTCTTATGCCTTGGATTTAATGGCGAGGTTCTCAAGACTCCAACTCACAACCAACAAAACTTTCATGCCAAGATTGGTCCCTCAAATCTAGGAAGAAGTCTGCAACACTGAAGCTCTGATACCATGCAAGAGTTTATGGTGAACTCCTTAAACACCCCAGAATCACCTACAAGACAAAATAACTTCAACAAGAGAGAAATGGCAGAAATATCATGTTATCATTAAGATGCAAGAACGCCAAACTGAATATGGAAAAGTACATATGAAGCCTTGCTTATATAGGCAAGGTTGAGATGTAGTATGTAATATGATAACATGTGTCATAATCTTATGACATGTGACAACTAACTAACTACCTAGGAAATGATGTTAGATAAGATAAGACTTCTAGAAAAGACATCTCATCCTTCTAGAAGGAATCTTGTATCCTATGCAAACATGTGAACCCATCACCTAATAATTGATACCTAAGAATATAATTAAATGACTAAGCAAACTTATGTAAGTGTAATTAAATAATTAATTACACCAACACTCATAACCTTTTGTTTGTATCTTTGATTTTCACAATTCTTACAATATTGTAAAAGTATTTTAGAGCTCTTCAGATGTATACATGTACTTTTTCTAGAATATGCTCTAGGTTTTTTTATTTAGTTTATTTTTATTTCACATTTTGGTTAATTACTTGGATGTTTTGGCACCTAGACATGTTTGATTGCATGAGATGACCTTATTTGATTTGTTTTACATACATTGAGGTTATTGGTCTTTGATTTTATCATTTGAGGAGTATCATGGTTTTTTTGTTGATCTTTTTGTGGTCATTCTAGAAAAGGATAATTATGAGTCTTGACAAAATGACATCCTAACACATCTCACGTGGCTTAGTATTTTTATTTATCTTTATAGACTCATACTTGAACTAGACACACTAGAGAGTAGATCAACTTGGAGTAACATTATTGACCATGTTGTAGGAGTGATTTTCTCTAGTATTGATCATGACATAGTGCGTGTTGTATCAAACATTGATTGTCCCTGCACACTTTGAACTAGATTTTGGGAGATCCATGGATACCCCCACATCTCTCTATTTTTTGAGGATCCTATGACATATTGTCTCATTCCTCTTGATGATGCAGATTGTATAACCTTTGATGATGATACTTTAGAGGAGCTTGATTATATCATAGGTCTTGCATGTTTTGATAGTTCAAAGGCTTGTCTCCTTGTTCCCACTCTTTCTATTGAGACCCAATATCCATCTTTTTTTATTCTTAATCAAATTAGTATCATCACATTCATGGCCCATGTTGATTTAGTGAAACAAGAAATCTATTATCTTCCAACTATAACTACTTGGGGTTCATATCTATCAGACATATCATCCTTGTTTGTGGAGTCTCATATCACAAAACTGGAGGATCATTTTGAGGTCATTTATCTTCTCTTTTATGACAACCAGGTCATCCTTGATGGCCCATCATCATCATCATTGGAGCTTGTTTTACATCGGTCTGCATATAATTTTGGATTGACATCATCTCATTTTCCCATGTGGACATTTGAGCAATTTTTAAAGGCACACATCATTTTGATTTTGATTCCATAATCATCCAACTTATGGTAGTGACTTCTCCAATCATCAGTGAATCTATTTTCCCTAAGGGAATACATGTTGTTTATAGGAAATGGATCATGTTTTGTAATTAGGCTTTCATCATTGGCATAGGAGCTACTTCTTTATGGTGGGATTCATATTTTCATCGTCTCTCTCCTATTGGAGGATATTCATTGTCCTAATGTGACATAATTGATCCTTGGGGAGTCATATTTAGTCCTCCTTTCCTTCTTTCATTAGTACATATTTATTTCCTTTTTCGCTTTTTTGGAGAGGAGTTTTTCCCATGAGGTTTTCTCCTTTTCTTTGGTCATGGGAGATTTATTTTTTGTACATGGGTATCTCGTTAGGTCTTGTAGTTAGAACCCATTCATGCATCAATTCTTGCATCCATTATTAGGTTTTTAACTTCTTCCTAAGTTGAAATTAAGGGTGTTTCAAAGTAAAAAAGTAATAATCTAATAATTAGTTAATCATTAATTAATTATTAGGTCCCCTTTTACTTTATTTCATTTAAGCTAAACTTATGAGTGCCTTTTCTATTTTAGGTCATGTTGTCTCATAGTATAAGATGATGACACTTGTCATGATCTGCCACCTAAGGTTTGTCTAGGGTTTTCTTTTTTGATTTTATAAGCATTCATCATTCATTGTAATCATTCATTTAGGAAGATAATTGCATCAATACAATTCTTAGGTTGTTGAGAAAATTCATCTTTCTTTTCTCTCTATTGTGATACGTATCTTGATTGCATGTGATTTTTGGAAGTTGTGAGGTTTACCATCAACTCTGGACCATCATTGTAGTATACTAGATTAATACAAGACAATAGTTATTAGTATAATACTTAGAATATATGTAATTAATGACATGCTAATAATATTTGATATATGTATTATTACTATCAAGATATAATATCCCTTACTATAAGAGTTTTCTAAGGAGCATCTATTCATGTGGAAAATATAACTATAAGATTTTTTTGAATTTAATTATGCTGAAAATTTTGTCAAAATTTTAGATTAATGCTTAAAGATCGATCATTAGGATGTGGAGTAAAATAGATCCAAAATGTTGATGTACAAAAACTAACATAGTTGAATCCAAAAGCTCTTATAACCATCTTTATGAACTATGGAAAACTCATACTTACTATAGTTGAATGCAAAAGAAAACTAAAGTAGTTGAATCCACAAGCTTTCATAATAATTTTTATGAACTTAGAAAAACTCATACTGACTATAAGATATCAATTTCGTTCCAAGTTTTAATAAAAACCATTGAACCAACCAAACAAAAAGCTTTATTTTTCCTTTTTTTCATAAGTCAAAAATTTAATATGGTTTAAAATTATAATTTATAATAAAATTATTAATATCTTCAACTATTGTTTTTGAATGGTTGATGAGAAACACATTTTGTTGTTGTTGTTGAAGAGTTTTATTGCAATCCATTATGAAAGAACTAGTCTAAGTTGATATCTTTTTAATTGAAAATCAATGTATAAGGGGTATCCATGCCATCGTAAATATCAAAGACACAATCTTAACTTCATCTCTTATGATGGTGGGGACCTTGCACTCGATAAGACTTGATTTTTAATAGACTTATAATTCAAACCATTAAACTAAGAACCCTTAAACACATATATATCTTATTCTTCATAAGATTTTAATTAAAAACAACTTAACCCACTTATCATAATTATTAAAGTGAAAAAGATATATATTTTTAGGTCATTTGTTATTAATAAGAGGTTTAGGTTTTACTTTTCTTGTTAACATAATTTGGTTTATGTTTGAATGCTTCTGGATTTGATTGTGTGTCCTCTTTTTTTATCGACGTTTCAGATCACACTCAGTGAGCCATCATCAGGATAAAGAGTTGAAAAAGATGAGAAGGGGTAAGTTGCAAACCCAGCTTGTATAAAAGAGAGGGAAAAAAGGAGAGATGAAGGTGTTAGGGTGAGGTGCGCAACCCAAGGGAATTGCTAAAAATATAATAAACAAAAAATCAAATAAGAGGAAACCATTCAAGTAATAAGAAACAAAGAGAATAAGAAGTAAATTCAAGAATATAAAAAACACGAGAAATTATATGAAATAACAAAATGGCCAAGGAAGCAAATAATAGGAGACCACTCAAATACTAACAATTTTTTTTGAGAAAGGAACCACACACAATCAAATAATATGGGATCATCACAAGTAGAAAAGGAAACGGAAGAAACAAACTGGATACCTAAAAATAAAGATATGAAATTAAAATGAATAATATAATACTAGAAAAGGCATTAAATATTCTAATTGAATATATATATATATATAACAACCAAATTAAAAAAAAAATGCAAAAGAAATGAAATAAACAAAAAAATGAGATTGAATTTCAATAATGAAATATTATGTTGTAAGACTTATTACAAGCAACAAATAGAACAATAATTATAATAAAAACTACCCAAACAATCAATTGTGGATCATATATATATTTATTGAAAAAGAACGAAAATGAAAGGAGAAAAAACAAGGAAGAAACCCACCCACAAACTAAAACCAACACGGTAACAAAAACAACCTCAAAATTATAAAAACAATAACTGTTTAAAAGAACCCAAGAATAAAGAAAGGAATCAAGAATTATAAACCAAATGAAAAGAGATCATTATATACAATAAATAAAAATATAATAAACAAAATAACTATATAATACGAAGACAAACCTAAATACGAAAAAATGAAATAATATATATATATATATATATATCAAAAAACTTAACAATATAAATAACCAAATAAATGAAGAAATCAATATAACTAAAGAAATCACCAAATAACTAAAGAAATAACAATATAAATAACCAAATAATTTGGTTTAACTTGTTCGACTTTGAACTTACGAAAGGGAGAGATTATTTCGTATAAATCACGTAGAGATTGAAGGTGTTTAAGGTGTGATGAGTCATCTTCACGTGTTATTTTCAGCATCTCTTTCTTTTTTTTATGTTATTAGTAATTGTATTTTTTTTATTTTTATATTATTTACAATTGAGGGTTATTTGTTTTTCATTTTTTTTTGGTACGATGTCAATTTTATTCTTTGTAGTGTTGGATCCTTCCACTCAATGATATTTTGATTTTTGGTGGATTGATTTAGAACCATTCAACTTTATTACTAGATCAAAAGTTCATTGACAACTATAATAAATTTGATAAAATACATTTTTTTTTTAATATATTTTATTTCATTTTGATGATGGGTTATGTAGACATTAATGATAAAAATAATTATATTTTCTACTTAGAAAATGGATCTAGGAAAATTCACACTGTAGAAAATTCACTACCATGACAAATTCACCTTAAGAAAAATTCACCACCACTAAAAGTTTGTGATTAATTTTCCAATTGCTTGTGGTGAATTTTCCTTGAGATGAATTTATCATGATCCGCGGTGAATTGCTGACCATGAATAGCTAACTTGAATTTGCCCGATGCCAAAAAAAAAATATAATACTTAAATATTTTCCTAAAATTTACTACACCACCACAGTTACATATATATAAATGTTTGATTTATTTAAAATTTTATTATTAAAATTGATGTTATATATTTAAATTTTATAAAACATTGACCCTATTTTGATTTCCTCCCCCATTTAAAAAAAAAACAAAAAACAAATAACTTGCATATTTTCAAAAAAATAAATAAAAATATAAGCATTGCAAAGTTTGGAGTGAATAATGATAATTCTCAAGGAAAGACGAGAAGCTAGTAGACCAAGATTGCCCCCACATTAATTTAAAGTGTGAAAGAGAAATTTTTGTTTGTTTGGTTGTCTCTTTTATTGAGATTTTTTTGAAAATAATAATAAATATGTATTATTAATTTTAAAAGATGATGAAAATAATAAAATTTAGATTTGAACCCAAGGCAATTAAGGAGCAATTTCTATAAAGTTTTTCACACTAAACTTTAAAGTTTTCTTTTTTCATTTAAAATAAATAAATAAAGATAAATAATCTTAAAGTTATGTAAATAATATATAAATTGAGAGGAATAGAGAGGAAGCTAAGTGATCAAGATGAAGTAAAATAATTTAGAATTCAAATAAATAATTTTTTATTTTGTTTTGTCTCTTTTATGTTGTAATCTTATAATTACAGGAGAGGTGTATTACAATGAAATCCATCAAAAATAAAAAATTCAATGTAAGGAAAAACTCTTCAGCTTGAATTTGATGTTCAAATGACATGCAGTTGGCATAATTACATTCATTGTATGTAGATGTTTTTTTAAGTAGATTTAAAGCAGATTTTAAAACGCTTTTAAATCGAATGAAAAAAATTTGACAAAAACATCTTGCATGCAACACAAAATGTTAGAAATAGAAAGCAATGATTTTTATTTTTTAAACTGAAATGGGTGTTTCAATAGAAATGGAATGATAAGTGATTTGTAAATATGGGGATGATTTTTGTTTTTAAACATATAAGAAGATAGAAAGAAAAAACAATGGTTATTAAAAATAAAAGAAAAAGCAAGTCATAATGAATTTGAAAATTGAAAAGAAAAACATAATATCTCTCACACATCTTTAAAAAAATGATGAAAATAACGAGAAAGATAACTCTCCACGTATTTTTTATATATTAATATTTAATCTATATATGCTAGTTTTTTTATTTAAACTGAAATGGGTGTTTCAATAGAAATGGAATGGTAAATGATTTGTAAATATGGGGATGATTTTTGTTTTTAAACATATAAGAAGATAGAAAGAAAAAACAATGGTTATTACAAATAAAAGAAAAAGCAAATCATAATGAATTTGAAAATTAAAAAGAAAAACATAATATCTCTCACACATCTTTAAAAAAATGATGAAAATAACGAAAAAGATAACTCTCCATGTATTTTTTATATATTAATATTTAATATATATATGCTATTTTTTTAATAAAAAACATATTTTTAATAAAAAAATATAATAACTAATATTTAGATTTGAAGACAAGACAAATACAATTCGAAGAATCTTCGAAAATATCAATTTGCTAAAATACAAGTTAATTACTTCCAATTTTTTTTAATTATAATTATAGTTATTTTTTAACGAGAAGTGAAGTGAATGATGCATTTGGAGCATGCACAAAAAATCACAAAATTCCACGAGTATTTTATTTCCATATTTACCACATGCCACGTCACTTGTCGTTTTTCACAGAGCCCAAGGCGTTAATTTTTTAGTTGACTATCAGTACAAAATGAAAAGACTCCCCCCAACTATGTGGGCCAGGATTGTCGATTGCATCTCCATCGAAATATAATTTCTCATATCCTGGTGCAAACCAGCTAATTTTCTTTCCCAATATTCATATTCCAGCGACTATATCGGGGGAAGCAGGTTTTTCTCTGGGTTGTCCTATTTGTTAGGCATATTAATAAGTTGTTTAGGCTTAGACTGCTGTTGAGAGCCTTTGTGATGTTCCTCATTACGGTTTGAATACTAGATTAGTTTTGTTTTCTGATAAACAGTAGACTTTTGCATTAGATATTTGTTATTTATTGGAAAGTATAGACTTTGCTCGTCTGAAAACTCTAATCAAGCTTATACGATTTCACCTATTTTTTTCAGGTTTCATTTTCTGAATTTTCTTTGGTTTGACTTGTGAATGCTGGTGAGTATTAGGTTCTTCTGTTACGAATGCTGTTTCTACATTTCAAAGTTCTGATGTAACATATATTAGTAAATATTAGGCTTCTGTTTGTCTGAAAACCTAAAAAATTCTGTTCTGAAACTTCAGTGCATTTTCAAGGCAACGCGTTTTAACTTTTCGTTGAATATTTAGGCTTTTGAGGTTTTAAAATTGGCAAGGTTTTTAGGCTATTGTCGGTTTTTAAGCAGGTTTTCTCCTCTTGATAGTCTTGTTACTAAGTTTATCAAGCTCAGGCTTCAGTTTTGAGCTTCTGTGTTACAAATTTTTCTTCCTTATAACTTGGGCCAACTCAAGCGGTTCTTTTCTGCTGAGTACCGTGCCTTCGCTTTTTGAAAACTTGAATTTAATGTGTACACTCAACTACTAGACATTTGGCTTCTATAAAAAGCGTAAAGATTCTCTGTTTGGAAAACTAAAATGTATTTTGAAGGCACTGTAACTTTCATTTAATATGAGGCTTTCAGGGTGCAAAAAATTGTATATGATTTTCATCTTGGCAATTCCAGCACGTTTGAAAGGTGAGGACTCATGTTTGACATATTTCACTATACATTGAAGTCTTGAATTACGACTTCTTGATTTTGTTCTGTAATGCGCGCTGTGTATTTTAAATCTTTGCAAGATTATAAATGAACATTGAAATTTCAAAAATTACAAACAATTTATAAACAATACATGGACAATATATATTAATATTGGAGCACTACGTATACAAGGCCTGGAGTTTGGGAAAGAAAAGCCGATACAAGATTTAAAAGCCCTTATAGCCCCAATAAGGTTCCCGGAGGATTAGGTCTATTTAATAGATAATTCTAATTGTCCAAACTAATTAGAACAGACAATTAGAAATGTCTAAACTAATTTGGAGCTTCTAATTAGATTGAACATTTCTAGTTATCTGTACAATGGAATAGAGCTAAATGTCCAAACTAATTAGGAGCTCCTCCTAATTAGTTTGGAACTTTTTTGGGACTATAAAGGCTTTTATATCTTGAATCAGTTTTTTTTTTCTAAACCTCTGGCCTTGTATAAAAGCCCTGGAATCTTTGGGAAAAAAACTGATTCAAGATATAAAAAAAAGAATAGCTCTATTCCATGGTACAGATAACGAAAAATGTCCAAACTAATCCTTACTCCTACATTTTATTATCTGTATCAGTACTACTTTACCCATTCTGAAAACAATAAATGAATAATTTTGAAGGTACTTTTAGCAAAAATGTCGACTTCAGAAAATTCCTCAATTATTTATTTTTTCTAGTTACAAGAAAATTGCAAAGGCAATGAACCAAGGCCATTGTTTATGAGGCACAAGCTACTAACACAAAGTATGGGTATTTCCCTTTTCAATCAATTTATAAAGCTTCTGTACACAGAAATATCCCAGCCTTTTATATTGTTTTCTCTTCTTATAAGTATCTATTGTCACTTTGGGCTTTGATAAGAAAATTCTCTGCTACAGAACATGCAGTAAACTTTTATGCAAAATTCAGCGAAGTACGTGACGATAGTTTTTTTATTACATATTTTTAACTCTTTTTCAACTGTTTTCTAGCACATGAACAAAATGAAAGAGTCCATGTCAATTATCTGACATATTTAAGAAACTCTTCAACTGGTCGTATCTTTATTTTTTAGAGATGTTTCTGGCAGACAAATGGAACGCTACATGACATCAGTTGAAAGTCTCCCGATGTCTGGAGATGTTCACATACGTGAATGAGACGGATATGTGTACTAGGGGTCAGGGTACGAGTTTCCGGACAATTATGATTGTTTGCTTAACCAGATGAAAAATGATAATGTTTTATTTTGGAATGTCTGTAAACTTTAAGTGTAAATTCCTGCTTGAAATTTGGATGAACATATATACTTCTTGTTTGAGGTCTGTAATGCTCTGTATGAGTGCTTCTGTGCAAAACAATTTTGGCTGGAGACAACACTCCTCTAGAACTAAATGTATTGAGGTTTTGTTGTTTTCAAGCACACACATTGGTTTTCTCATTTGTTGCCGTGTTTTAGAATCTGAAGCTTTTAATAGCTTTGATTTCTCCAAAATACTTATTTTTATCTATTGAATTACAGGCTGTGATTTGGAGGAGCATTTAGGCAATTCATATGGTCAAAATTCTGATAAATAGGATCAGCCTGTCTGTAGTAGTTCAGCAAGTGAATTTGCTGAGAAACATACCGTATAGTCGAACTTTATTTGTCAAAATATTAGCGTAAGGAAGAACATAGCGCCAAGTTTTTGCACTGTGTGCTGGACGAAGTGCAAATGGCGACAGCAGTTGCACCTCTCTGCAGTTGGCTTATTGCTGCATGCGTTTCTAGGACTGTATTTGAAGTTTCTGGGAATGAGCCAAAGGCCATGTCTTCTCCTCTGGGAAGGAGAGCTAAAAGGCGAATTGGTCGGTCTAGACAGATGTCATCAAATTATTCGTCGACTCTGTTTTGTAAGGATCATGCAGTAGCAGGAGGAAGTTTGGTTGCCCTCTGTGGCTCGAGCCTTCAAGGTTTGGGTTCTTGCTTTTCCTTTGAAGCATGTCCAGAGTATAATAACTTAAAGAGATCCCAGTTTTTTCCAGACAGCTTCTTTGGATCCAAACCTATAAAGATTGGTTGGAGACGGCGGAAATTAAGAGCTACAGGTGTGCAATTTAATCTTTCCAATAGATGCATACCCAACTTTAGATTGCTACAAGAACAACTGAGTATTTTATTGCAAGAAGCTGTATATGTTTACTGCATTATAGATGTACACGTTGTACACAGTTGATTAACAATACATAGAATGTTTGCCTTATGTATTCTTATTTTAGAGAGGAATCCATGACCTTTTCTTGCACAAGCTCTCAGAATTGAGGCACCATTTTTCATCTGGGCAATTTGTTTTCTAATGCAGTCTATTCAATTTGCAGGCAGAGCAATGGCTGTTGCTGTGCAACCTGTGAAAGATGCACCAGAGAAGAAGAAAATTACCACTAAACAAAGAAGAGTAGTTGTGACTGGAATGGGTGTGGTCACTTCCCTTGGTCATGATCCAGATACTTTCTACAATAATCTTCTTCAGGGAAAGAGTGGTATCAGTGAAATTGAGAGCTTTGACTGCAAGGATTTTCCAACTGTAAATGTTTTATATTTTGCTTTTTCTAGGATGCTTCTTGTAGTCGAAATTATGCAACTGAAATGTGCAAGATGGCAATTTCTGGGGAGGCTATAGTAAACTCATATGACACATTCTCAGAAAATTAGCTATCTATTGTTTCATCAAATTTGCATTCTAGTTTGGTGCCCAGGTATCAAGTGACCAGAACTTCACGATGCATGAATTAAAAATGAACATCACTTCTTGCCAGAAATTCTAGAACAGAGTTAATAAATCTAGAGTTTATACTTGACATGGAAGTGGTTTAATGAATGCATTTAAAGTGTTCTTGACAATTGAGAATTTAAGATTAATGAGAAAAGATGGAATTATTGTCTGATTTGCTGGCTGTGTTGTGCAGAGAATAGCAGGTGAAATAAAGACGTTTTCAACAGATGGTTGGGTTGCACCAAAACTTTCAAAACGAATGGATAAATTTATGCTTTATATGCTTACTGCTGGAAAGAAAGCACTGGCAAATGGAGGAATGGATGAGGAAGTACTCAAAGATTTGGACAAATCAAAATGTGGAGTTTTGATTGGTTCTGCAATGGGTGGAATGAAGGTAATGCCAAGTTGCTGATAACATCTGCTTGAAGCCAGCAAGAGTGTTCAACATTAGTGGATATCTATTCACTTCTGTGAGGGTAGTTTTTTGGTGAATATTACCTATTCTCACATTAAGATGAAAATGTTACGTCAGGTGTTCAATGATGCAATAGAAGCACTAAGGATTTCTTACAGGAAAATGAATCCATTTTGTGTACCTTTCGCAACAACAAATATGGGATCTGCAATGATGGCAATGGATCTGGTTAGTTAATTATGTAGCTACTAAATTTTTATCTAATGTTTAGAACTATGCAGAATAGATGCGCACTTACTCTTGCATATTGAATGTGTTGATTGCAGGGATGGATGGGTCCAAATTATTCTATATCTACTGCTTGTGCAACAAGCAATTTCTGTCTCATAGGTGCTGCAAATCACATCATTCGAGGAGAAGCTGTAAGTCATTTACTCTTCTCTTCTTGCTTTTTGTTTTTGAAACAAGAGATACATGTTATTGCTAAGGCACTGAATCTTCTAGTTTTAAAATTGTTGTGGTTTTAGGATGTTATGCTCTCTGGCGGTTCTGATGCTGCAATTATTCCAATTGGTAAGTCTAACTGCTAATTGTTTTTGGGTGGGCCTATGCCTTTTATTCCTTGATAGTTTACATCTTTGGACATGCTTATAATCTTGCCTTTTTGGTGGCAGAATATTATTCTAGAGGAAAGGTGTACTAGTTTTGTTTTCTGCTTGCTAACAATTCAACATTTTTATTATTATTTTTTAGATAATTTAGCTGTGGGTTCTATAGGGGTCCACTCCCAATTAAAATGCTATTACAAGTTGATATATAAAGTTTCCTCACTATACTTCTGTACATAAAAGATTTTATCAAAACCATAAAGCTTAATGCCAATAGAACAGAAAAAACTACTTATCTACAAGCATAACTCCAGGTTCTATAAAATCCTTGTATTAAGCTCAGAACCCCATTAATGAATGGTGCTGTAAACAAGCTGGAAATTTCAAGATTCTTATCTCTTAAAACCACCCATAAATTTTCCACAACCATTATAATATCTAGACAGAAAGTTTCAACATTGGATAAATGGTTGTCTGTAGAAGATAAGCCAGCTGAAAACCCCTCCATTTTGACCTGCACTTTATCAACATCTTGCTTTATTCCTTCCATCTCCTTGTCCATGCTTTCATCTATGAACAACAGTTTGTTAACCTCCACCAAGGAATGCAAAATCCACTTTCGCTTGGCCTCTTTCACCTTCAACTCAGCTTCTCTGCAAATTCTGCATAGCCACAAAAAGCCTCATTTGTTCTCATATGCTTAGAGCCTACCAAGCCATCCTCTCCCAAAACCAATATGACAAAGGACAGGACTTCTACACCAACTATATTAAAAACTCTGCTCAGCCTTTCATCGGACACTTCTTTTCTCAATGCTCATAACCTTGTAATCCTTAATTTCCTCTCCATCCTTGCACAATACAACAGACCTTTTGAATGCCTTCTTTGATCTTCCTATGCATTTGCATAAATCTCCCATGCTTTGTCATAATCATCGTACTAGGCTGTCTCTAACTATTATTACCGTTCAAGGCACTTACAAATAAGCATTAAACATCAGGCAACCTGAAAGTTGGAGAAATGGGAGATATCATATGCCTATATTCATAGAGAAGAGATTCCTATAGCTGCCACTCCACAGTATCTGGACTAACCTTTCCTGATAAGAGGGGTTGATCTATCCCTGAATTTGCTACTTATCAGCAAACTTATTGCTTTCCTGAAAGCAATGTTTAGACAAAATAAACTGAAAATCATTCCATAGCATCTAAATGAAATCCAAGAACAAAATCCATGCCCAAGTGTTCCCATGGTCTTTCAAGCACCGACAAAGGCGATACAACTGTGCCTTCTGGCTTTTGCCTTTTGCCCATCGGAAAATTTTACACCTTTGTACAATTTTTTGCACATCCATAGACGTGTAGCAAAATATATCCTTCACTTAGCCGTGCCATTGTTTTATCAATGTCAAAATGACTAGCCAAGCTGCCACTATGCTTATCCTTGATTAGATTCTTGTGCATTGATCCCTTGTGGATGCATAATTGTGCCTCATTGAACAATATTCTTTATTCCAGCAAATAATCCAACCAAAGCATTCTATTTGTGTGCATAAGTTTGGTGAATGCCTTCCATGCTTCTTTGAAATCTTCATCCTCTACGTACAACTCCTCCATGGAATCAAAATCCATGACATCCATGGGCATCTTTGTCAATAAGATATGTCTTCTACCAAGTGTGTCAACAACTTGATTTGATTTCCCACTCTGATGTTTCAAGACAAGTGAGTAACTCCACAATAATTCTATCCATTTCATATTTCTTTGATTTAGCTTACCTTGACTATGTATGAATTGCAACATATGATGTTTTGAATTAAAATCTTTTGGCAATAGGTAGTGCTTCCACTTCTTGAATGCTTGTACAGTAGCATAGAGCTCTTGATAATAAACTAAATGCTTTTTCTGCATGTCACTCATTTTCTTGCTAAAGTATGTGATAAGCTTGCCTTATTGACTCATCATGGCTCCAATGGCTGCAGCACTCGCATCACAATCTAGCTAAAATGTTTAGTTGAAATTAGGCAGTGCCAACATAGGCTGCTCTATGCTGCTCTGTTCAATTCTTGGAACCCATGTTCAACTTCCATAGTTCAAACAAACTCCTTCTTGTCATCCCTCATTGCCTTTGTGATAGATGTGCAAATTCCACTAAAGTTCCTTGTGAACTTCTGATAGAAGCTCACCAGTCCATGAAAACCTTTCACTTCAAAAGAATTCTTTGGTGATGTCCATTCAAGGATAGCTTTCACCTTTTTAGGATCTATCTTTAGTCCTTGAGATATAACAAATTCCAAGTACGTTAACTTTGTCTTCTTGAAGTTGCATTTCTTTAGATTTACAAGCAACTTCTCTCACAAATGTTGCAACACCTGTCTCAAATGCATGAGATGTTCTTTGATTGCCTTGCTAAAAGTTAGGATATCATCTAAATACACAATGACAAACTGACCAAGAAAAGGCTTCAGCACTTTGTACATCTATTGCATGAAAGTGTCATGCCCCGCACCATGATCAATTACAACACTAAAGTATAAAAGAAACCGAGCATTAAAATGCAATAAATAACAATATGTATATTAAAATATAAATATTAACAATTTAAATATTATTATAACTATAATCATTATAATATATATAGTAGAACTAATATAAAAATAAATACATTGTAATAAACATATAATATATATTAATATAGAATATGATACTACATATATGGAAAGGAAATAAAGTGCATTGATTAAGTAAATAGCAATCAAAGGTAGTGGCCCAAAAGACAGGAACCTTAAGGCAGTGATCCTTATCATGTTGAAAAGGCAGCGAATTAAATGAATTAGATAAAAGGCAGTAAGTTGAAAGAAGGAGCGATTGGTGATAGCCATTCCATATTAAAGATAGTAATAGTAATAACTAAGACAGCGATTCATCTTTAGAGCAGATTCATAAATTTAATATGGTAAAGCAGCACTTAGTATTAAAAGAATACTAAATTAACATTGATCAGCGATTAAAAGGCATTAAACAATGAAGAGGTGTGACTCCCAAAGAAGAGAAGATATTTAAGGGAGGTCAATCCATTTGTTGAAGATATAGAGGGAGAAAGGAATATTTCTGGACATAAACATCAGATATATTAGTAGACTATAATCATGAAGAGAGGAATATTCTGCATTCAGATATCAGCAGGAGAAATATGTATGAGAGGTACCTGCAGGAAAGATATGAGAACCAAGAGTTATATACAGATCTGGAAGAGGTAATTACAGATTGGAAAGAGGAATAAAAGGAACAGGAATAACATGTAAGTATAATATACATGTATGTATGTATGTATGTATGTATTATATTCAATTATGCAATAATGATGCTTGCAGCAATTATTGAGTCTTATAAGTAAATATGACTCTTTAATATGAATATTGATTGAAGAAAAGATTAACTCAGTCTGGGGATAAATATCCACTGAACATTAGATCAGCGATCATCTGCAAAAAATAGATTGAATAAAGAAAATAGTGACCTGCACCGTCTAAATCAGAAATAATAAATTAACTGGCTTATGTGCAGCAGTCTGGTCTCTTAAATTGGTGGTATGAAATCTGATTTACAATAATGTAGTTGCAGTATAATTTAATGTAAATAGATATTCGAGGTACTAATGATATATTGCTGTTATGACTGCTTTCTTATATCAGTAAATATTGAATTAATATTTGTGTCATATGTCTTGAATGTTTTAGGCTTTAGCCATGATAGAGGGGGTTGAGATTACAAGAGAGGTACGGTGATGGGGGACTCTCCTAGGTACGCCACCTCGAGATGGGGGACCAAGCAGTCCTGAGATGGGGACCAGGTAGTCCCAAGAAGGCCAAGGGGGTACCAAGGGTACTACGCTTTGGGCTTAGGAGAGATGGGCTTCCGGGGTACCCTTTATAATCTCACCCCTCCATCACAGTGAATCAGCACAAGAGGTCAAATCATAGAGAGAGGGAAATGGTTGGCAAGATGAGGGGATAATAGAAAGGGAACACCTCACTAGGTAGACCACTCATATGGATAGCATGGGCCACATGAGGCCAAGAGGGATGGTATATCCGCTCTTGGGCCTAGGGTAGAGGATCCGAGGCACCCCATCAAGTCACGTTCTCCCATGCTCTCCTATGGTTGAGCCCTCCAAGGATATTAAAATGCTTTGTGATTGAATTAATAATTTGGCCATGACTTTACTGATATTTAATTGTGATAATCTACTAATAAGTATTATTGTGGGAAATGGTTATAATCTGCTAATCAGTGTGATTGTGGTAAATGGTTTCTAATCTGTGTGTAGGGTTTCAATCAGGTGAAAGGCATTCTCTAACCCATTTGTTTATTTAAACTAAGGAATTAGGGAAAATTTAGGGCATTCCCAATTAGGGGATATTACAAAAAGTGCTTGGTGCATTGGTCAAGCCAAAAGGGATAATCAACCACTAACACAATCCATCTTTCAATTTTAAAAACAATCTTCCATTCGTTGCCTTGCTTGATCCTAATATGATGGATCTACTTTTTAGGTCTATCTTAGTGAAGTATTGTGCTCTACTCAAGCAATTCATTAAGTTGTCCATGTGTGGTAATGGGAATCTATACTTAATGGTGATTTTGTTGATGGCTCTAGAATCAGTGCACATCCTCCACTCCCTCCCTTTCTTCAACATTAACATAGTAGGCATTGCACACAGGCTCAAACTTTCTCTTATTAGCCCTTTCACAAGCAATTCTTCAACTTGCTTTGTCACCTCTTCATTCTCTAGTGGCATCTTGTATGCTGCTTTGTTTGGAAAATTGGATGCATAAATTAGGTCGATCCTATGACTTATGCTACACACAAGTGGTAAGTTGTCAAGGATATCCTTCTATTCACCTAGTATCACCTTCACTTTGCATGACATTGTCTCTTGTAAGAACCCCTACCAGGATTTTTCCAAACTTGCAATTGTTTTTGCACATAAACATTTCGTCAAACAGTTGGTGGAACATTAGACTAATCAACAAATCTGAATTTTATGATTAAGAACAACTGCTGCTACCATTAGTGATCACAGACATTTTTACAAACATTTTCATGAATTGAACTAGATAGACATTGTCATTTTGTCAAACACTTGTGTACATTGAACAATTTCAGAAATAATTATTTCTCGGACCTCCTAGAATAATGTTGAAGTGCTGGTACACAAATCTGCTGATAAAAATGAAAAGCATAACACAATTAGAAATTATTTCTGACCTTTACATATGCTGTTGTAAATTTAAAAAAAAACAGATTTTTGATTTGGAACTCTAAAAGTATAAATAAAGTCTTCTATTTGCTGCTGACCATCTTCCAAATCAGTCTCTAATAGCTGCACACTTCTCCTTAAGTTGTACAGCAGGTTTTGAGAGTCCCACTATCATCCAAACTCTTTCCCTGAAAGTGGCGCTGCCCCTTTTGTTCACTTTCAAAGGTCCCAAGGTGTTGAGTGGACAAATAAGAGTCCAATTTCATTCAAACTCTACTCCTCAAAAAGCTGCGATTCCCTTTTCTAATTCCTCCAACACTTCTACTCCCTCACATCTCCTCACATGAGGTGGTGGTTGACTTTTAATTTATTTATATCACTTGTTTCCAACCCTCTTCAAGGCTGCACATGTTTAATAGAGTCCCAAAGATATTAGGACAGCCTCGTAAAAAGCAGCGATAACATTAGACTAGTCCACAACTCTCTCAATATGGTATAGCAATATTGGAGCTAGCTATTTCAATATATATGGCATGGTAATATTTAGAAAATGGGACACCCAACTCCTTTAAACAGCTCAAACAACGCACTTCACAAATTTATCTTTACATGTAAACTTCAAATATGGCCTCCAAATTTAACTTGGAGAACTTTTGCAACTCCACCAAATAACTTCAACACAAATCATTTACCCACAAATCTCTTTTCCACACAACTTGTGACTCTGAATGAGCCACACCGAATCAACTAGGGAGGATCTTTCCCACCGAGATTAATCTTCTCCGAGAGAGATTATGTCCTCCAGAAGGCTGAGATAAACCAAGTTCAATCCCATAGAACGACAAGGGTTTCTCAAGAAGAAATCATAATAATCCGCATAATGCAAATGAACTCACAAAACTCCTTTTATAACATTCTCGGAAGCTTTTTGGAAAATATAATATAAAATCACTTTATAAATTAAATAAGCCTTATTACTCTATCTAATAAATTAAATACTTGAATTAATAATAGAGATGACAATGGATACCAAATACATGCGTAAAATATAGCTTTATTTGCAAATGAAATTATTATAGAAGAAGACTAGAGATGGTTAGCCAAGGATCAAAGTCGATCCAACTAGATCATACTACTCTCCTTGGTGATAAACAATATATTTAAATGACTCGACGGTTGCTAAGAAGAACACAACTGTCAACCAACCAAGGCTTATAACTACCTGAAGCTGACAACCAATTAATACATAGTTAGATAATTGATATTATCGAAGCATAATAATATACATTGTACATTGACTACATTTGCCATGATGAATCTCATCCTTATTAATATTGACTTGTTGGGAGCGCCTGGGACCCCTATAACCTGGGCACCAAACTAGAAGTTTGAATTTAAAATTTTATTTTATTTATTAATTGTATATATTAATTTTAATTAGTGTTAATAAACACTTTTAAAGGGCCCAAAATGCTTGTGTCAAAGTCGGCCTAGGAGAGGGGACATGATAAACCATTCTATTCCAAACTCTAATTTTATCCTTGCCCTGCCTTTGTCTATCTATTTGGATTTGGATATGATACCACCACAATGATGCATGCCATTTCAATTTGGTACACGCAAATTGTATTTTCTTTGGGTCTTCTTTGGCTTCATACGTAAAGTACTTATCCAATTCCACAGACTAATCTATCAAATCTTTTGGACATACACTCTCTTGATAGTTTAGAATGTCCATGCATGGTTTGACACCTATGTGGATATGGCTCTCACCAACCTACCCTCTGCTGGGTCTTGATCAAATTCATTGATGTACACTTCAAGGGCCTCATCTTCACTTGCATATTCGTTTGCTTCTCTTTGTTGAGCATTCTGCATAGCTTCCAACCTTGTTTGAAGATTTTGCATCAAATTTGCCAAATCTGCCACTCTTGGTGGTCAATTTCTTCCGCCTCCTCCATGAGGAATCCTTCTATTTGCCATTTTGTTTCCTCAAAACAACTTTTACAAGAAGTACACTCACTCAAATTTCTAGCAATAGCCACATTGGAAGATGCCTTCACTGCTTTCTATTCACATTCACAAATGTGGAAAACATAATTTATTCTGCAGGTTGAAACCCTGCTCTGATACTAAATGATGAAGTTGCAGTTAGGGGTCCCAATGAAGGGATGCCTTAGACTACACAACCCTCAGAGTTAAGACAAGAAAATAGCAAAACTACACATCAATGAGGTAAACAAAGAAATGGGTTCAGAGCAGTGCTTATATTTTCAAAATTGAGATATTACAATACAAATTTCCCAAACGTGATATCTACAACATATCTTTGTACACACAGGTCGCAACAACTCAAGTCTTCTCTCACGCTTGTGTCTGCATATTCATGCTTTGGCTACCAGCCAACCTCTACTGATTTTGCAATGACATTGACACAGTTATATCATGCACAGAACATAGTCAAGGAAGTTGAACAGTTCACAAGATAACCAATATTCAATCTCAATCGTCACCTTTTACTTTATGGGTGATAATTCATGTTTTCCTCTTTGCAAGCGTGCATGAATGTCAATGGTTGCACAAGACATCGCTGACCAAGTGAGTGCACCAACATGTAAGTTGCTCTAATGTGCAGGGTTGCACAAGACATCACTGACCAAGTGAGTGTACCAACACGTAATTTGCTCCAATGTACAGGGTGGCACAAGGTTCAACATATGTGCAAGACCTCAGTTTGTGCACCTTCATTCTGCTCATCTATGCCTAGCACACAAGCTCTAACTTCTATGCAAAGATCTATTCCTGTGCAAGGGTCCAAGGCTTTATTGCAACTAAGCTATGCTGTTGTGCATGAGCAAGCTTTGTGCAAGCCACTTATTCTTCTAATCTGTTTTTTCTTTTGGTTGATGTGGATTGCTCGTGCACTTGGATACTCTGGCATCATAGGGGCAACATCTT
Source organism: Sequoia sempervirens (assembly GCA_007258455.2). Taxonomy (NCBI): domain Eukaryota; kingdom Viridiplantae; phylum Streptophyta; class Pinopsida; order Cupressales; family Cupressaceae; genus Sequoia; species Sequoia sempervirens. The sequence continues at coordinate 55,642 of VDFB02277692.1, forward strand.
TATTATTATTTTGAGTGTTTGCTTCAAATTAGATGATTTAGAGTCTAACATTGCCTGGAAGAGAAAGGGGCCCTCTGTTTTCTTCACCTATTTTGCTTGTGATACTGAATTATCTTTAACAGGATTGTGCCATGATTGTATATTAATCATGTTCAAATATTTACTTTTAATGGGCTTGACTGCTGTCTGGTCACCCTCTGGAAGTTTTCTTTGAGTTTTGATCTGGAAGAAATATGATTTCCTACAGGTCTTGGAGGATTTGTAGCTTGCAGAGCATTATCAGAAAGAAATGATGATCCCACAAAAGCATCGCGTCCATGGGATGCTGTATGATTGTTTGTCCATTTACTGTACTTTATGGCATCTGATTCATTGAGTTTCTTGTATTTTACAACGATGTCAAAGCATCTCACAATTCTTCATTTGAAGACAACTTTCCAAGTTGGCTAAATAATTGTTTAACATTTGACAGGGTCGTGATGGGTTTGTCATGGGGGAGGGAGCAGGAGTTCTGCTATTGGAGGAATTAGAACATGCGAAGGTGCACGCTTTCACAAAAGGCATCTTTTGCCAGTGATTGAATTTTTGGGATAGTGTATGAATAAATTACCTGAATGATTTGGGCTTGCTAATTTTCCTTCTTTTTTCAGAAAAGAGGAGCAAAGATATATGCTGAGTTCCTTGGGGGGAGTTCTACATCTGATGCTTATCATATGACAGAGCCTCATCCAGAAGGTATGGGATTATGAAATATTTCAGGATGTTTCCTGGTGTTCACAGGTCCCTGCTAATGTCAATTCTTATTCAAACATTTGAGTGTTTTCAGGTACAGGTGTCCTCCTATGTGTAGAAAAGGCTTTGCATCAAGCAGGTGTAAGTAAAGAAAGTGTGAACTATGTGAATGCTCATGCAAGTTCAACTAAAGCTGGTGATTTGCAAGAGTACAAAGCCTTGATGCGTTGTTTTGGCAATAATCCTGAGGTGCTTATTAAATTATGGCAGTGTTAAATTTAGGGTGTTTTTGAAGTGATTTTGGATAATTTAACAGTGCATTTGCATTTGATTGATCATTAGTCTGGATTTTTCTGTTTCAGCTGAAGGTGAATTCTACAAAATCGTTGATTGGACATTTGCTGGGTGCAGCTGGAGCTGTAGAAGCCGTTGCAACTGTCCAGGTAACTAATTTCATCTCATACTCTGGAACAACAGTGATATGTAAAATCAAGACAGGCAGTATGGATAATTTTTTTGAATGGTGCAATCAGCAGAATAAGGTGTATCCCTTAAGCAGCATGCAAACTGAAACACTGACCATTTTGAGGGAGATTATCTGGTACCAAGGGATATGCACTCTTTATAGCAAATCAATTTGTAAAGACTGGAATGCTTTCAGTGTTTCAGCTGTCAAGAATTGTGCCCTGTATTTTGGCGCTTTTCAATGTTATTTTAATTCTTCATGTGGATGAACCATAGTTCACAAACTTGGACTAAATGGAGACCCAAAATTAGAAAACTCAGCAAAAACTCAGGAGAAACTTGGAAAAACTTGGCAACTTAAAAAAATACTTTGGGCAAAAAAATAAAGTTTTTAACTCTACATTCACATTTTTTCAGTCTACAGTTGTGTTTTTGGGCACATGTTTCAGTATACAAGTGTTTTAGCATTTTTTACTGAAAATTTCTCATGTTTCAGTGAGTTGGAAGTTAACTCTGTGAAAATTTTGTCTGAAGTTTTATTGTGAGTACTTGGTCAATTTGCAAACTATGATGAACCATTCAAAAGTCAGCTTCCTTGCCATTTCACACAAGAGGAGGTTTGTGCCAGGTTTTGAATGTGCGCCTGTTGCCAAGTTATCTACTTTACTGCTAGACCAAAGCCCAACAGATATTGACATGGTCAATGGTCGCTTGCAGATTAGGGACATGGGTAGTGGATGGGTAGGTGCCATTTTATGGGAGGATAAATAAGGTTGTGGCTTATTAGATTTGAATATACTTATTGCAATTTGGGCATGTGTATGTCTATGAGCCTGAGTTTCCTGATGACTATGGACAGAAACCTAATTGTTAGATGAATAGATAGATGGCAGTCAAATTATCTAACAGCTAATTGATAAGTGACATGATGTAGTTTATCTATATCTGGTACTACTTGTTTGTTTGAAAATATTCTGTCAAACTTGAGGCAGAAGAAAACCTGTACAGAATTATGATGTCTTAAAACACCATCTAACGACTTACAGCTGTCTTGAGACATGCCCTGTATTTTGTGCCACTTCTCACATTTTCATAAAAGAAACCTTAGTCTGCTTTTCCCTTCTTAAATACACCATTATCCATACCTTTGTGTCATTATGAACACATGCAAAATTATTGCCAAGATAATTGATTAATTTAATAAGAAGTAAACACATTCTTATATAGAACTACAATGAGCTAATAATAGCGAAGATATCAAAAGACTAATAAAAGCTAATTGAAGACTTAACTGAAAGTAATGGTAAGCTAAAAAGCTAAACTATATTGTAACTAAAGGAATAAAAGAATATACCTAAAGTCTATTCTAATATCTTATTTGACCATTAAACTAAATATAACAATATATTATTTTAATACCCTCCCTTAATGGTCAATCTATTAACTACACCAAGCTTATCCCAAAATTTTACAAACTTGTCAGGATTCAAAGACTTGGTTAGAATGTTTGCAGTCTAGTTGTCAGTGGGACAATACTACAACATTACTGATCCATTTTCTACAAGTTGCCGTATGAAATGAGAATGAAACTCTACATGCTTGGTACGCTTGTGGAAGACTGGATTCTTGGCAAGCTTTAGCACCCCTTGATTGTCACAAAACAAGGGTGAAGGCCTTGCTTGAGACATTTGCATGTCTGAAAGCATCCTTCGAAGCCATACTACCTCACATGTTGCTTTGACGGTTCTTCGATATTCTGCTTTGGTCGAGGAAATAGCTATTGCTTGCTGCTTCTTACTAGTCCATGTGACTGCACCTGTGACAAGACTGAAGACATACCTAGAAGTGGACTTCTTGTCATCAATTGAACTTGTGAACCCAACTAGTCTAGGATCTTTGATTCTACTATACAAAATGCCAAAGTCAAGTGTCCCTTTCACATATTTCAGTACCTACTTTTCTACAACCCAATGTCCTGCCTTTGGAGTTGTCATAAAACGGGAAATGTAACTCACAACATAACTCAAATTAGGTCTAGTGGCTATAAGATAGATAAGGCTGCCCACTAGTTGCTTGAAAACTGACTTATTGATCACCTTTGAGTCTGTGTTGGCTGAAAGCTTCAACTCTTTCTCTATGGGTGTAGATGCGATTTTGCAATTTGTCATTTTGAACTTTTTTAGCAAACTCTTGGCTTATTTAGACTGTGAGATAAAAATACCACCACCTATTTGCCAAACTTCTACACCTAGGCAATAATGTAGGAGGCCTAAGTTTGCCATGTCAAAAGTGTGACACAAATTACATTTGATTTGCTCAATCAAATGCTCCTCACTACTTGTAATGATGATATCATCCACATATATGACAAGAAGGATGATGTTATTGCCTATCCGCTTGACATATAGATTCGGTTCTGAAGTACCGTGCTGGCATCCCTGTTGCCCCAAATACCTATCAATGTTGATGTACCATGCCTTGAGTGCCTGCTTCAAGCCATAAAGTGCTTTTGTTAGTTTGCAAAATTGATGGTCCTTTCTTGTAACTTGAAAACCTTGAGGCTGTGTCATGTACACTTCTTCCTCTAAGTCACCATTGAGGAAGGCACTCTTGACATCCATTTGATGGAATTTCTAACCAAACTGTGTTGCCATGGCTAGAACTAACCAAATGGTGCTCATCTTTGTAGTAGGAGCAAAGGTCTCCTCATAATCAATACTTGCTCTCTACGAGAACCCTTTAGCCACCAATCGTGCTTTGTACTTGTCAAGTGTACCCTTTAGCCGATAGGCTTTATGTTTATCACTGTACTTTGTGAGCATTAACTTTTAACTTTTGGAGTCCAATTTGGTTATCTTAGCATCTGGAATCCAAACATATGCTGTAGAACCGACAATCTTTAGATGACTCACCTTTGGTTTCCTCTCAGACAATGCTTCCTCTTGGGTCTTCTCCTTCACCGCTTGTGTCGGAGACCTGTTGAGAAGATAAATAACAATATAGACTGCCTCAACCCAAAAGTTCTTGGGAACATTCCTATTCTCCATCATACATCGGGCCATCTTTGTAATAGTTCGATTCCATCTCTCAACAACTCCATTCTGCCATGGAGTGTAAGGTGTGGTGTATTATCTTTTGATACCGTGTTTAGCACAAAAGTCTGTGAATTTGTGTGAGCATAATTCACCCCCATTATCAGACCTAAGAGTGATCAAAGAACAACCAAACTCTTTTTCCACTAATAATTTGAACTTTTGAAATTGTGCAAACACCTTTGATTTTGCTTTTAGGAAAAACACCCACATTTTCCTACTGAAATCATCAACAAAATAGAAAATACCTGGCACCCGTGACTGACGAGGTATTCATTGGTCCACATACATTTGCATGAACCAGCTGAAGGACCCTATGAGCTCTCCAAGCCTATCCCTCTGAGAATGGAGATCTATGTTGCTTCCCTGCCTAGCATGCTCTGCAAACACCTTGAATTTGCTGCTGTGTAACAACCACCCCTGATTTTTTTTAATTTTTGTCCGCTGTCTGATACGTTTTTCTGATGTGTTTGTTTGTTTTCTTTCACATGTTTGCATCATAATAAAGCATACAAAGGAAGCATTGCATATAAATGAAATTACAAGGAAACAACTTCATATTTCCTTCATATAGAATCATAGCAATACATGATGGAAAATGTAGACAATTAAATTTCAGACTTAATGATATATCTCAGACCTGATACAATATTTGCATACCTGATAATGGTCATATAACAGCAGCAACCCACTTGCAAACTTGCATCACATGCCAGATTTGAGAGTTGCCAATGAACCATTGAACCCCACGCCAAAGAACACCAGTACAAAAGCCAAAAGGAAGAGAATACAGGTCTATACAATAGCAGACCCGTTCACACACCAATTCCAAGTGGCATGGCTCCCTAGGATGGACAATTTGCCCTCTAAAATCAACACTCCAACAAATAACACAAGTGAATACTTGAAAGATGGCATCCAAGGGGAGAGGAATTCAACGAAACAATACCCATAATGATTGGCCAAGTATGCACAGAGTTACAAATGGATTTCACCTTCAGCCACTATCAAAATATGAGTTTCTAGAATTTGGGAAATGCAAATCCATCCTCAGAAAATGCCTCTAAACACCCCCAAACACCTCCAAAATGAAGCCAAAGATCAAGCACGCCTAAATCTTCAAACCCACATCAAAAAGCCAAGAAGATCTTCATTGTTCCACCTCCAAAAATGACTAAATTAGAGCTCTGTGAATACCCAAAGTGATCACTAAAGTAGAATCACCCCTTTCTGGCTAGGGTGGATCTTTCACCATTGAAACTAGCTCCAAACAGTAAGGGTTTTTGTCCTCAACTCACAACAATAGAACTTTGGAAGCATTCCAACAACATCTTGTTATGTTGCCAAAAGATAGATGGACAAATGACAGCCAAAGTGTTGCCTTTATAGAGGCGAGAGGGAAATTAGGGCAACCTCATTTGAATTATTTTCCCTCCAAGACTCCCACGCCCCCCTTCATGAGCTTTTCATTTTATTTTAAAAATCCTTGTCTCCCTAGTGTGGCATCCAATTTTTGAGGCTTAATATTTGGCATTTTAAAACAACCTTAATCAACTAGGCGTGAGACAAGGTGCTTTTTATGATCCCCAAGACCCTCACTTAAGTTATAAAGTGACTTTATGAAAATAATTTAAGTGATGGGAAAAATACAAATATTAATTTAATCAACCTTAGCCTCACCAATGCCCAAACAAGAAATATAACACTGCTAGAGAAATGTAGGCCTGGACCAGTTGCCAAAAATACACTTACTATAAATAGCAACTGCTAAAAATAGGAAGTACTCCCAAACATCAAATTGGCACAAAACGGAGATACGTTGAGACTTACTATAAATAGTAAGTACTAAAAAAGGCCACTGCTAAAAATAGAAAGTCTTGCCAAAAAGGATTGAAAACCACCACAGAGCCCAACACTGGCTTTGAGTCCCCTAACCACTCCACTTAGCCTACAGGAACCTTGGAATAGGCTAATGGAACTCTCCAACTAATTAGGTGCAAGAAGGGGATATTACATGTTGGATGTTAGGTAAACCGTCCACCATATGCTCTCAAGTCAACTGAGAGAGATAGGATAGGTTGAGATGCCCATAACGTTGATGCCACAGAGTACTGATCACAGATGAACTCTTGGTTGCCAATGCATGCCCCTGAACCTCTCCAATGTCAAACTAGTTGATACAAACCATGGTATTCAATGCCAATTGCTATAGTCTACTTGGACTCCTTGTCAACAATGTGGAACTTGTGTGTGCTGAAGATGGCGTCCAACTTAGGACAATGGTGCATAATCTAACTCACTAAGAGAAAATTGAGCTCCATTCTTGGTACATAGTATGCATTGAGAAAAAGAAGATTCTTTCCTCCATATGTGAATTGGACATTACCTTTACCAACCACTGTATATTCCTCACTGCCACCAAAAATCACTAAATCTGAACAAATTGTATAGTAAGTGAACCATCCTTCCTATGAGTGAAATGTTTGGATGCTCCAAATCAATGTACCAAGCTGAGGACTTGGTGTGATCTGCTGGTCATTTGGCCATAAATGCAAAGAAGGCAGACTCCTCAGAGTGTTCTGTGACACGGGCCTTTGGTTGAGACCCTCCTTGATTGGATTTCTAATCATCCAACCTCTTTTTGTAGTGTTTCTTCATGTGACCAACTTTTCCACAATAGTGACATGACATAGTCTTCAAATTCTTTGAAGAATCATCAAAACCATCAAAACTCTCTTGGCTTTTCTTTTGAGGCCACATGCCTTTGCCCTTGTACTTGGCTGCAAAGGCCTATTCAACAGTGGGTGTATCACTATTGCTACCAAACCATTTCTTCCATCTGTCTTGCTGCAAGAGTTTGTTGCACAAGTCATTGAACTTCAGGTCAACTATTGTAGAAGTAATATTGAGAGTTTCAATAAAGTGCTCATATGAGCATGGTAAACTCTTCAGTGTGATAACCACAATGTCTTCTTCTTCCATCTTGAGACCTATTGCTTCTAGCTGATTGCGAATGTCTTTGATCTTCATCAAGTGATCCTACAAAGACACTTCTCGTTCATCATGATCGAGAATAACATATTCTTCAGGAAGAATGTCTTGTCCTTGTCTAACATCTCATGCAGATCTCACAGGTGCTTCCAAATCTCAGCTGAGGTCTTCCCTGAAGGAACCTCTAGAAGCATCTCATCTGTGACAGATAACTTGAGAAGCATAACCGCCTCTCGATTGCTTCCATCAAACTTGTCTTGGTCCTTGCCTGCAACTATGGGACGTGTGTTTGTATCAAGGACAATCTGATCAAGGCACCTGTATTCGAAGATGGTGAGCATCCGCTGTTTCCAGGTGTTGTAATTTTTGTTGTTGAATCTCTGATTTCCTTCCAACATGATGTTGGGTAATGAAGCCATCCCTCCCGTAATGTGAAGTCACAAAAAATGATGAAACCCTAGGTCTGAAAAAGAAAATTAGAACCCTGGTTTGCACAAAGAGGCAGAAAAACCATGATTTTTGTCCAAAAAAGAATTGGAAAAAAAGATGCAAAAATAATTGCTCACACTGTTGCAAAACCTAGGTCTTGATTTTGATCAAAAAACCTGCAAATTCTTTTCTAAAACCCTAGGTGCCAAATTTTTTTTCTGAAACCATTGGAATTTTTGGGAAAAAAATTGCAAAACTTGAATTTATTGGGAAAAAATCTGCAAAAATAAAATCCGAAAAAAATCTGCAAAATTCTGAATTTTTTTTTGCAGAAATTTTGGATTTTTTTTGGTACGAATCCGTACAGCTTCCTTTGGCACATTCTTTTATGTCTCTTGCGTGCAATTTGTCACTGTCACAGTCTGTAGAATTCACGTGCCCCATTTCCTATTGGCAGTCCAAGGCCTGCAACAACAATCTGGAGCATCTCATCAAGCACATGATTCTTTATCATCAAATTAGCCATTGAGCCCACCCTCTTCATCTCCTTGCCTAGGTCTAGTAGCATGCCCACAAACATGGACAAGATATCTGAATTCACCCAATACCTATGGTCTGTGGTCAAAAATTCCTCTCCTAACTGGTATTTAGTGGCATACAATAGAAGGCCCAAACGGGGTTTAAACACTTTATTTGAGTTGTAGTTCAAAAATTATCCCAAGAAAAGCTATTTGGTAGGCATCGATGGTGATACAAACACGTGTATCCATATTGTTGTTATTGCCGGTGGTGGATGGTTGTGTGTTTTATAACCAATTTGTTTCTAGAATGCTCCTCACACTCCTTTCCTTCTCATGATGGTAAGAATTAATGTTGATATGGCATTTAACCTTTGCTTGCCATCTTATTTATGCTGGGATATCTCTCTTCATCTCAACTGTTACTAAATCTGCCAAGTAATCATTATATTGTACTCTTTAACCTCTTGCATCTTTCCTCGTGAGAAATGGAATCAGTTTTATCCCTTGATATTAATGTGGGAATGTTTTTGATTAACAAGGAAAAAAGTTTTTTAAGGGACCCAAAACCCCACATTACAAAATGTTGCTACAAAAGATGAGAACATAGACAAACGACAGCCAAGCCACAACAACCCAAAAGCAAAATAATAACACAACTAACTAAAAGCAACAAAACAGCCAACAGACTTTCAGATTCTTGAGGGTATCAGCCACCTCCAGCTCCTAGTTATAATGCTGATTGACCAGGGTTAACAATTCCTCCTCTTCTTCTTCAAAGGTCTTCTTTTTACTCCCTCGAGTGCAGGCACTTGGGCCTTTCTCACCTTCTGGCACACTTCTTTTACCTTTGTCTTTACCAGATTGCTCCTTTAGCTTATTGGAACCATCAACCATCTGTTCCTCTTTCAGTTCCCTCAACTTCTCAATGAGAATCTTTAAAGTGTTCGCACTGTTCTTAATAGAGCACTGGTTGATCTTTAATGGATTCTCTGTGCTTATTTTGATCTCTTGAATCTTCTTTTCCAAATCCTTCAAGCAGAGATCATGGTTAATTTTGAGCACACTAATGGCCTCCTCAATTTCCATAATTTTTAACTTTAACTCTTTAGAACCAGAAGTCTCCAGATCATCATCTTCCTTGGCAAATTTCTCTTGCAACCCTCAAACCTTAACATTGACTTTGTTGAGTTCCAAAAGGAACCACTTGTTCAGTTTGAAAATGCCCGTCACACTCTCTCTTGCCACCCCTAAAACATCATAAATCCCTTCCTTATCAGCATGAAGGTACGAAAAATCCTCTAAGAGAAGGTTAATGTTGGTAGCATCAGCAGAACCCTTGGCCATGCTAGTTAAAGGGCAACTCTCCAACTCCTCTTTGTCAACAGCCTTCTCCGTGAAACCATCCTCAACCATCTTCTCTTTCCCTTTGCCGACAACAATCCCAGGAGCCGACCCATGCTTCCCTCCACACCTTTGGACACTGCAACCACCCTCCTCCTCACCTGTCTGGGAGCCTTCAGACCAGGAAATAGCCTTTCTGGTTTTCTTTTTTGGGGGAGTTTTCTTTGGAGGCACCTTCCTCCTCTTTTTCCCACCCTCATTTGAATTGGAGGAAGAGAGAACTTCCACCAAATCTGCCCCAACCTCCGTCTCTTGCCATTCCTCATCGTCATCATCGTACAGAGAATCATACCTCACATCTGAATTTTACAGAGATTTAGAAATCTGTTTCTTTTGAGCTCCCCCTTTCCCTTTTGGAGTCTTAGCTTCTTCCCAAACATTAACATTATTGTGTAATGCCCCCACTCTGAAATAAATCGCCACCAATTGCCTATGATAAGAGTGATAAAAAAGGAATAAGTAATATCATAAAAACTAAAAGCTAGTTAAGTTAATGAAAGGGTCAAAAGGTACGAAATGAAGGATCATGGCAATTAAAAAAAAAGGCATATAAAGGAAGATAAAACCAAGAGGAGGAAATCAATTGATCAAGACATTATTTATTTTACTTGTGGAATATGAACTAAGGATTCAGCAATTTGAGGATGAAACCCCTCAAGATTAGAAATTAAAGGACAAAAACCCCTAACTTAGGCAGAAATTTAGGAACATTACAAAGGCATTTATACAAAGAGAGACTGCTGCAAATTTGAAAGAAGAATTACAGCAGAGGGTAAAAGGATAAGTTTAATATTTTCATGAGATACATCATAATTCTTAGGATAAATTATAAAATTAATATTTATAATCAACTATGCAATTATTATTGTGAGTTAGGTTTATTTATTTAAGGCAAAATAAGGAAATTTTAAAACGGGACATTACAATTGGGGTATCAGAGCAACAGTACTACTAGAATATTTATAATCAACTGTGCAATTATTATTGTGAGTTAGGTTTATTTATTTAAGGCAAAATAAGGAAATTTTAAAACGGGACATTACAATTGGGGTATCAGAGCAACAGTCCTACTAGCCTGTGGGTCTAAATTCAGTTTATGCGGTGGAGTCAAAGAGATCAAAGGGCCTTGGAGAGAGAAAAGAAAAACTAGAGGCAGCATCACAAGAGGCTAGCAATCAAATTAGAGGTAGAGGGAAGAATAAGATGGCCAATTGAGAGGAAGAACGAGAGAATGAGTGGAAGGCTTATATGCAAAGACAAGAAAAAACGACAATTGCTCCTTCAAATGCTTCTGAATACGAATAATACAATTAGTTCCCTTCGGCATGCACAAACTAATGGAGGAGAAGAAAGTAATTCTAATCATTCAGGGTCAAACATAACAATAGAACTCCCCTTGGATCACCACCTAGAATCACACAACCCATATTCTTACCTAGAGTTGAGCAGCCACAGGAAGAGGAAGAGCTAAACATAGGGGCAAATGACTTTAATGAGTGCATACACGTACTCAAGACTTGATTTACATATCAGAGGACAGATTCCATTTATACAATTTCATAATGCAAGATCAAGGAATATTTCAAGAGGAGAAAAAAGACAACCCAATAGAGATTTACAACAAAGGTTAAGTAAGCTAACTCATCTCATTTTGATGGTTCAAGAAAGGTTAGTGCATGGGCATGGGTCCAAAAACTATATACCTATCTTTCACTTAGTCCCATGACAAAAGATGAAGCCATTAAGTTTGCCATTCTTTACTTAGAGGGTATATCACATGAGTGGTGGCATCATGGGCTAATCACATAAGGGCATCATCAAATTGCGACATATGTTGACTTCACACAAAGGCTCATCGACATATTTGATAGGAAAGACCCGAAGATACGCATTAGGGAGTTGACACGACTGAGACAAGAAGGTACAATAGAAGAGTATGTAGCATAATTTCAAAGGATTTCAGTCATGGTGTCGGATATTATAGAGAAGAGACTTAATTTTTTGTTTATTGAAGGACTTTCAGAGTCACTTCGGGGATTGGTTAGATCGTTAGAGCTTTTGAGCCATCATCTCTATAGGACGCTATTCAAAGGGCCTTAAAATTGGAAGACACCACATCTAAGAACAAGACCTATTCCAAGAATGTACCATTAGGATCACATAGGCAACCATTTCACAAGGATTTTTCGCAATCAAAGGCATCACCTCCTCAATCCAACAAGGTGGAAGAATCCAAGGATGAGCTTCGAAGGGAGAAATTGTGCTTTCCTTTTAGAGAGTTATGGGAGTTCGGGCATAAATGCTCAGGCAAAGGACATGTTTGTTACATAGAGGTAGTCACAGAGGAGGCTTTAGAGGCAGAAGAGTCTGAACCCAAGGGTGTTTTGGAGGAGGTTGGGCATGAGGATCAGGAAGTAGAGAAGCCTTAAGGAGGTACGCTCACTACACTTTTAGGAGCACCTAGATATCATCCCTTTTGTGCGCGAAGAGTGCTTTAGGGACATAAGGTAAGAATTTCAATTGATAGTGAGGCTACCCATAATTTCATTGATGAGGGGCTAGTGACTAGGTTAAAATTGAACAAGGATAACTTTGAAGGTTTCAATGTGGTTGTGGCAGAAGGATTTACTCTTCCATGCACACAAAGGATACAACAACTTGACATCAGCTTGGGTAGGCACAAGGTTCGTGATGACTTTTATGTGGTGGGTATTGGTGAGACAAATGTAGTTTTGGGGGTACAATGGTTGTACTCACTTGGGGAATTCACACATAATTATCAAACTATGGAACTGAAATTCAAAATTGAGGGTAAGGAGGTGGTTCTTCAGGGATTGTCTAATGGAGCTTGGAGGGTTGTCTTTACAAAGAGAATGGAGAGAGCTTTTCGTAGAGGACAAGTAGATTGGGTAGTACAATGTTTAATTACTAATGGACTTTCGACTATAGATGAATAGGCTACTCATATAGATATTCAGCCCATTTTGGATAAGCATAGTAAGGTATTTGGTGATATCCCTCTATGGCTTCCACCCGATAGGCGGTTTCAACATGTCATTGAGTTAAGAGGAAGATTCCAAATCGGTAATCGCTACACCTTATCATCATCCGAGAGGTTATAAGGAAGAAAATGGGAAGACAATTAAACTTAAAGAGCTACTCGATATGGGACATATATGACCAAGCTCTAGTCCTTTTGCTTCCTTTGTGGTATTGATGAAGAAGAAGGATGGTTCTATGAGGATGTGTGTTGATTATAGGGCTGTAAGATACTGACCTGGAAAATGTTCAAAACTTTTCACAATTGCTTTTCAATGGCATTTCGTCAAACAAATCATATGTATAAACTCTCATGACTCAACTTAATAATAATTCACAGATTTGACAAAGTAGTCTCAACAAATAGAAGTCACTATTCAATTTTTATTGACACTTTGATTGAGAATTTTAAAGATGGTGTAAGATAGCTGCTATTATGATTAGCTTAATTTCACAGAGATAACAATAATAAATTCTGACCTTAAGTCAGTTGTTTGAAGAACTGAATGCTTAAATTGGAATGCTCAGAAAATTCATGTACCTTAAATTAAGTCTCCATTAGATTGCGTTTAGAATAATATGAGCAGGTACATAGACATAAAGCGGTCTCCTTTTGGCACATTGCTGGTAGTTACTCTTACCACCACTTCAGCGCCTACACCTAGTCAATGTGTCCTTATTGGAACAACTCTTCCATAGCTGCGGTTCCTTCTAAAGGTGATGGCTATCAAATTAGCAATGAATATCGAATGGTTCTTCCTATTAAAGCCGCGACTATTCTTAAAGAACTTCATTGACTCTGCCATGTAAAAGAAAGGGAAGCTGCACCTAGATTGAGGATATAATTTATGCACTCCCTTAATTCTATTCACGTTTTGGCATTATTTGGTAATGGAGGCTGACGTGGCATTTAGCAGATTTTGTCTACTAGTGTTGACCCATCCTCCCTTTCCTGCGTTTGTGTCTTGTTATGACCCGCTATAGGAATTTATCACCGCCTTACTCATAATTATTATAGCCACCTTGCTTAGGCTATTCCACGTTGCCAATGTATTAATGTACTCGTGTCCCTTTTGTGATTCTCTTAATCTCTGCTCATTAAGTTTGGCGTCATATCAACATTGGTTATTCGATTCCTCCTCCGGTCTTCATGATTCCATGATTATTTAATAGGCCAAGATATCACCTGCAGTAGGCATAATTAAAATAGACCCAATCCTTTAATGTCGAGTCCAAGATGGCGGCATAATCATTTAAATTGTCCTTATTGTTAATGGTGGCTAAGACAAGTTGAATGGAAGCCCCTTGAGGTTGCTAAATTTTCTACGCCACCCAATCTATGGTCATGTCACTCATTTAAATCTCTTAAAACTGGAGTGACGTCTCTCTTGGACTCTCAACTGCTTATTATTAATGGATTCAGTTTGCGGTGACATACCTCATAATATTACCAATCATTTCTGGAACCCTTCGATTCACTTCAATGTAGATATAATACATACAACTTTGGTGCAGCCCTAAAATATTAATTAATTGTCTCCCATCTACATATTCGGAAATAGGATAATTATATATCTACTGCAACAAATATAATATAATTATCACCATAATCCTAAACTTGAAACTCCACTAATATCTTTGCAACCGATGCACCGTCACTGCTGAAGATGGACATTAGATGAGGCTGTACCAGTGAGTGAGACGGCTACAAGAGTGCCACCACCACAATCAACCACTCTACCAACAGTACCCATATCGCTAGGCACGCTGCTAGTGGCAATGGCAAGACTGCCAGGACTGTCAGGCCCACTGCCAAGACCACTAGGTGCATTGCTAGGACTGCTAGTGGCACACCAAGATTGCCAGACACATTCCCGAGAGATTGCCAACTACACTACCAATACCATCAGTTATAGTTTTTGCACCACTAGATACCTTGTCAGGGGGTATTCTCGTACCCACCGATGTCACACAGATAGACCGATGGTTAGATATGCTCAAAATACTAGTGCAGGTTCCAATGTTCCCATTGTCGAGTCCTTCTGGAGTTATGAGGGACTCGAGTAGGATCCGTCAATCATGGTGATTGAGGGTACAAGCCAAGCTCTTCACGAGCACACCCATTAGATGTCATGCACACTCAGGAGAGTGGGAGACTCCCTCATATGCCTCAACCACCTTTGGTTGCATAGGATTTACCACTTAACCAATCGGGCGAGGAGGAGGAGGATGAGTCGAGTGGGTCTGAAGGGCTAATCATTGAGATAGCCAAGCCTGATGAGATAGATCTACTTGGTACGGTCCAACGGTATATCCAAGACCTCCAGTCAATGGCAGTAGTAATGCAAGAAGTGAGAGATATATCCAAATGATTGGACATAAGGCAGTCTCTTGATGGCAAGGGAAGCCTAACTTATATTGGTGTTCGTATAGATAGAGTGCAAGGGAGAATTCGCTTGCTGCTTCACTTCTTGAGGATGGTCGAGAGTTGAGACTCAAGCAATGATGACAACTTGGCACCTTGCTAGACCTTTAGTAGGGGGAAGGGATGCCAAAGTGATCTCAACCTTGTTTAGTATAGAGGCTTTCTTTAGGGATGTATTCTACAGGTTGAAGCGTCAGATGGCATCCACTAACGGGGTTATATAGGAGAAGAATGAGGCCTTGTAGATGGTTTAGAAGGTACGAGAGGACTTAGCTGAACGCACATAGAAATTTTAGAATAAGTTAGCTTAGTAGACATAGCTCACCGCCATCGAGTGAGCTAGAGTGATAGTTGTGGAGGCCAAGATGGCAAAGAAGGAGAAGGAGATGGCGTAAAGAGTGACAGCCGTGAAGGCCAAGCTGGTAGAGAAGGACAAAGAAATTGAACAAGCAAAATGTTAGTTAATGGAGGCTATGCAAATGGTGAAGGCAACGAGAGAATGTGACATAGTGGCCGAGCACCAGTTGAGGATAGGCGCTGAGGAGATCCGTAGACTGTGGGAGTTACACTCACCAATGTCCGCACCTACATCGTCCATCCATCTAGGGATGTCCTCTCACCCTCTTTAGTAATATTAATTTGGGTTATTAGCTCCCAGTTTTGTTGTTGTTTGGAAGACAACTTTCTTTTTTGGGGGGCTGATGTAGTCGGCAAGATAGAAATAAATAAATAAATGTGGTAATGGGTAATTAGTCCTCAACCGTTGGTTGGTTGTACTTGGTAGTTGCTGATGGTTGGTGTCCTCAACCAACGTTGGCTGACTATATATTGGATGTTTGCATTTGTAGTCGGGGACCACATACATTTTGGAATTCTAGAATCATTGCCTATCCGATGAATGAAGAATACGAGACATATATTCTATGCATTGTCTGAGTAATCAATATGTTTTATTATCGCTGTTATATATTTCTGTTTACTCTCTGTTAATTGGTCAAGTAGGGTTAAGTAGTAAATAGTAGACAAATTTTCAAAGATGGCCATCATGCTTGCATGCAAGAAAATCACCATGATGCAAGAGAATGTGCATCTCTTCTTCAATCATGTTAAGGTTCATTTTGGTTTATCAACATCTATTGTGTTTGATTGTGACCTTAGTTGTTAGCACATTTTGGCAATCCTTGTAGGAGAGATTGAATACACAATTGGATTTGTCTAGATAGACATCCAAACAAAGCTGGTCAACCACACACTTGTGCAACTTGTGTGCATCAATAACTATGTGCACCCATGCATTCAATATGACAACTTGCTCTACATCCAACATGCTTACAGTATAACTTTGCATAGTTCTATGGGACAATTCTTTCTAAACATGTCTTGGGTTCCAACCAATGACACCCTTGGACATCCCACTATGCACTACCCATTATGGAGTTGTGCACATAGGAACGGGAAGTGTTTAGAGCACAATTTTTTTTGTCGTACATTTAGAGTGTTCATCGCATGTACAATAAGTTCTCTTGTGCAAATACAAAGAGCATTGTAATGCGCACCATACCTCACTCATTCAAGGTTGGTGACAAAGTTTGGTTGGTATTTTAGAAAGAGTGCTTAAGGGTCCACATATGAATATAAAGCCTCTACTTTATGGTCCATACACCATCTTAATTGTAGGTGGTGGAAATGCTTTTGTTCTTGATCTTTCACAATTCTTGGGTTTGCATCCAATATTCAACTTGGAACTCTTCAAGCCATATTTTCCTCCATTTCTTGAGCTAGCATCAACCTAAAATCCTCCATACTTGGATCTTGAGCACTTGTGAACAACTTTTTGAGATGAAATTATATAGACAACCGCTACTTGCATGTGCCAAGACACTCATCACTTGTTCAAAGTGGTCAAGGTAGGGTAGTATGCAGATTAGGAAATATGGTACATCTTCAACATATCTGCCTTCAATTTCCACTACTCACCAAAGATGCGATGTGGCTCATTGCTTCTCAAGAAAAGGCTAATGATTAAAGTGTAGTAGTGCAAGCTCTAGGGAACCTTGCGCAGATAGCTATAACTCTTTGCGTCAAAACACAAGCTTGAACATCACCCTACTTCAATGCACGGACCTTTGCACCACCTTGCATCACCACACAAGCACATGTGACATTGTGAAGCACTGCACATGAACCTATAGTTCTTTGCACAACACTTGCTGGTCATTTGAGTAATCAATGACCTTGCAAATGTGCATCTACACAACCTTTCATTTACGAACTATGGAATTGGAATGTGAATCATCAACAGTCCAACCATTAATAGTTGGAAGGTTAAGTGAGATTGGTTATGAGATATGAATTGCTTTGTGTAACATCGTGTAACTATATTGTATATATAGTTATTCAATTCTTCACGCAGAGAATCAGATAACATAGAATAGTTGAGGAAAACTAATCTGATGTGATTACTCCTTTTTTGTCACAATAATTCTCATTCTTAGCCTTTCTATTTGTAACATCCATTGTAACCCATTCATTCTTGTCTTGAATAAAGTAGCACATTAATGCTGAAAGTCATCTGTGCATTTGAATGTGTATTGGTTACCTATGTTTTTGCTTTCCTTTGCATATTCTATAATTTTGTCTTTCACTAAGATAGCATTGTTCTTTGGACCATGTAGGATTTGGATCATATGTCATTCCTGGATCATCTCACTTCCTAAATTGCTAGTGAGGTACCATAGCCCTCTTGTTCTCAAGCCAAACATGAGGAGACAGTTTATGCTATAGATGCAAGCACACATTACTATTATTTCATGCATCTCTAAAGGATTGTCAATCATAGATGTTTGGAGGGGTTCTAGTATAAATATCTCCATCCTCTAAGGATTGCCCCATCAAGTCCCTCTAGCCCAAATGTTTCCTTGTGAACACCATTAGATGTATTTTGGTGATCCATATGGATCATTATCAAATTGTAATAATATGTAAAATTGTGAAATTAAGATGAATCCATAAAAAGATCAACAACAAGAACAGAAGATATGACTATAACTTGAAAACTAAGTTATCGGTTCGGATTCGGGTTCAAGGGTTTGGTTTGCGGGTTCGGGATTTTTTTTTTTTGGGGTTGGGTTTGTTGATACAAAATAATATAAAAATAAAAGATATATACATATTTGCAGCAGTAATTAAGTTCAAAGTACACTACCATATTAATAGTCAAATAACATAGCAAAATACACCACCAATTTCATAGTCAAATATTACTGAAACTCAAATGTGATGATATTGATTAAAGTTCAAAAGTAATAATGTCAAGTGTCGACAATCAGCCATCATTGATCATTGATCAAATATCATATGGGTCATCAAAAATATCATCATCTCCATCCATATTAGATGATGTATGTGGTGGTAAATTAGAAGAACTACAAATAGTGCCACTGGCACTGGCAATACCACTAGTACTAGCACTCTCATGCTCACTAGCTGGCTCATAGTCATTGTCAACATCAAGTGCAGCAAAGTGGTTAGTGGAAGCATCCAAGTCAAGACGCTCTAGCTCGATATCCCACTTCCTTGTGTCCCCTTCTTTGTAGGCACTTTCTTTGTGTATAAGGAGCTGCAAGTTTGAATGCACATACACCAAGTCCTCTGCCTTTTTTGAATGTAGTCTATTGCACTATTGAGTGGATGGAGTATGTGCTCCAATTCCTCTCAGATGAAGATGAACTAGCAACTTGTTGAGACCAAATTAGATAGTTAAGAGTTACAAAATTTAACTAATTACATTTAAAAATTAAAATATAAATAAAATTATAAAACTTAAAAGATTGACTATAAAACTTACTTGGGAAAAAATTTTGATTGCAAGAGGTTGTAGGTATGTGTATGCTTGGCCATGGAAGTACCACCAACTATGAGCATCGACCATGTACTTGTTTTGAAGAGCATCAAGACCACAATCATTGGAGCATGCAAAACCCATGAACTCAGCCCTCACTGCATCACATCGGTCACGATCAGTTAAGAGTCTGCGAAGTGTTGCCTTGTACCCTTGAGCCACTTCATCATCTCTATATGGGGAAAACCCTTGTCACAAAAAGGAGCTGAGCACTATAGTATTTGGGGCTCAATGCAAAAGCAAGATGTAGCGGAGTGGTCATTTTGTTCCATCTCTCTAAAATGATTTTGTGTAGTTCTTTGAAGGACTTTTCTTTGGGATCTTGCTCTTTTGCATTGATGATGGCTTTCATCTTCTCAATCATTGAGTCAATGCCATCATATACTTCACCTGAACAAGGTCTATCCACATCAGTATAACGAATCATGCTCAATATGGGCTTAGTGAAACCGAGGAGACACTCAACACAATCCCACCAAATGTCATCTAGGATTATTTGCTTAACCTTTGTTGCCCTTGCAGTGCTAGATTGCCTCCATATGGACCAATTATGGCTGATGACCATGTTAGAGAGTGCCTCACAAACCTTCACAAGTCGTCTCAACACAATTGTGTTATAGGCAAAATGGGTCTCAACAACCTATTTGAAAATTAAAATAAAATAAAATTTAAATTTAAAATTAAAATAAAATTTAAATTTAAAATTAAAATAAAATTTAAAATATTACTAAAGTGAAACATGTTTATTATTAACTTACCTTCAACAGCTCCAATTTCGAGAATGTTCTAAATATGCCTTGTGACATATGGTGGTTGGTGATGAACATTTGGATGTCTTCGGCCTCAACATACACCTATTTGATCCAATCAATTTTTTTGCCAATTTTTTGTAGCATTAGGTTGAGGGAGTGGACAGCACAAGGTGTCCAAAAAATGTGTGAATACCACTCCTCAACCAATAACCCAACAGCCCTACAATTTTTTGTATTGTTTGTTATAAGTCTGACAACATTTCAAGGGCCCAGTTCATCAATAGCTTGACAAAGAATGTTAGCAATAAATGCACCATCCTTCACCTCTCCTTCACAATACACTACTCTCAAAAACATTGTCCCTTTAGGGGACACTGCAATAACATTGATTAATGGGTGATTTTTTGCATCTTTCCATCCATCAAAAATGATGGTCACCCCTATTTTGATCCACGAATCCCTTATGGGTTTCAAGGAGTCCTCTACAAATTTCACCTCTTTATCTAATAAGGTGCTACACACCTTCTCAAAACCTGGGCCTTTATACCCTTTTCGAGCCTCATTAATAGTTTTCACCATTTTTCACCAATATTGGTGAGCGAACAACATTGAATGCCAATCCATTTGCATAGACACATCTCGCTATGTCTTAACCGACAATCTCTCTAGCCTCATTCTGAAATGCCATTTCCAACGATCCCTTTGATCTCTTATGTGTAGAGGCCACAAGTTGCTCTTTAGGTATGGACATAAATGGATGGCTCTCTATAGGTTGAAAATGAGAAGGCGGTGTGTAGGGGGCTTCATCCCTTGAGATCCTTTCTTTAACAAAGGATGATTTGATCTACGACCTCTTGCTTGGTCTACTTTTTCTTTCTCTTCAATATATGCCAATACTCACATTTCTGGAATGCCTTTACCATCTTCACCTGGACAAAATTTGATGCCTAGTCCAGGGATCTTGCACAAATGGCCTTTCACTCGATTGTATGAGCTCGAATATCTAACTTTACAATGACCACAAATCCAAACATAACCTCCACCACTTGGAAGTTGTACTATTTCAACATATTTCCAAAGGGGAGAGTTTGGGTCTATTTTGAAATGAGTTTGGCTTGTGGAGCTAGAAACGGTTGCCCATTGTAATACCTAAAGCAACAAGTTCAATAAACAACACATCCAATTTATTCAAAGAATTGAAACTAATGAAATTTGAAAACAAAAAAAGTTTAATACATAAGTACAACTTATTAGTTAATAACTTAATTCATTTTAAAAAATTAAGCATGTGTTACAGATACCTAGAAGAATGAAAACAAACCAAAAACTTCAAAACAAAACAAGAGAGTTCATTTGTAAAAATAAAATGTAGAAAAAAACTAACAATCTTCTTGGCAACAAACAAACACTTGCAAATGCTTAGGAATAGCACAACAACCAACTTTGAGCATTCAATGATCAATCTTTAACTCTATCTGTGCAATGGCAAGCAAGAAAATAAGTTCAGCAATGGAGGGAATTGTTTTTGTTTTTCTTTCACAATATAATAAATGAGTTTGTTTTTGCCTATTATGTGTTTTATTACTCATAAATTAGGGTTGGGGGGCTTAATTTAATATTTTTATGTAAAAAAAAGTATTTTTTTTTAAAGTAAAAAAAAAGAAAGAAAATTCTGTGCCTGGGCGTGTGATGGCCCGAAACTCGCCTTGGATCCGCCAGGGTTCGGCAAGGCCAAACCCTGTGAGGACCCACAAGGGACCGGACCCAGACTCAGACCTCGGACCTAGGTTGGACCGAACCGGGACCCGGGGGCCCCTAGGGGTGGACAAATGACATAGCTTGAAAGGGATCGATTTTGTGCTGCGAAATTGAACCTTGATTGCACAAAACAGAATGTGCATTGAATAGGCAACTTTTTAGCTTCCAACGTTTGAAAGGTTTCTCCTTGGGTTTGGAGAAATACTCTAGCATCACCAAATGTTATAAATAGAAGTGGGAAGTATGTCCATACACATGGGGAGATTGATCAAAGAATGGAGGATTCAACTATTTTCAGTGGTTTTGAGAGGCTGAGACAATAGTGATTGCCATCAAAGGAGAAAGGGCAGCTTGCATCCAAACAACTTAGGTATTTGTCACTACCATAAGCTAGTTTGTCTCTTGTTGAGAGTTTCTAGGATTAGTTCTTGTGTTCTTATGTGGAAAATTCATTTTTGTTACAGCATATATTTTTTTAATTTGGTCGACAATTCCCTCTCTCTAACACTATGGTTTGAAACAAGTAGAACAGTATGTTAGTAATTGTGGTTTGCGAATTCTACTTATTTTAGAAAATTCATGGATCAATTTGGTATTGTAGCAGTTTTGATCTTTGTGGGATTTGTGGAAGTGTGCATATGAAAATGACATTAGCACATAGAGCTAAAATGAAGGAGTTGAATGCACATGTAACCAAACCACATGAAGGTATTGATAGAGAACCAACAATGGTTGGGCCAACAACAAGAGCACATGACAAGAGAGCAATTGAAGAAGTTGCTAGAACAAACCTCATTAGGTAATTTGGTAAAAAGCTCTTGCCAAGAAATTTTGTAGAGGAAAAGGCATGAAAAAGTGAGTTTCTTGAAAACGATGTTCAAAGCAAAAGAATGGACTTTGTTTGAAATAGAAACTAGAATTGAAATTAAAACTTTTTTGATGGAGAAATTTATGCAGAAATGTTGGATTCTTGGATAAAGCAATTAGAAATTTATTTTAGTATTCATAAAGTTAATGGGAGACAAAGAATTAACATTGCATGCCTCAAAATGGAAGGTTGTGCTCTTGCATGGTGGAAAAATTATGTAACTAATTGTGAAAATAAAAACAAGGTGATTGTACACACTTTGGAAGGATTTAAAGAATTGATTTAAAAGATTTCTATCCTATAGGCCACGAGATTGACCAAAAGATTAAATGGATGCATCTTAAATAGAAAGATGGACAAAGTGTAGGATTACACCATTGAGTTTCAAATAAGTGGACATGGACTTGGATGGAGAGGATATGCTTATCAAGTACCTTGGAGGACTCCACACTTATATTATGTGTGCACCTTGATTCTTTTGGAGTTAAGAGAAGCTATTTATTATTCATGTGTGGAATTCAATATATCTTCATTGTATTGTTATGGTCTGGTGAGTGCGTGATGATGAAATTCTTTATTGTGGAGACTTGCATAAGATGTTTGATAGTTACAGTGCCATTAGTGATTGTGTTATTCTTAAATTTGTAACTCTGTGCTTCAGTTGTCTTGTTGGATGAGCCTTAGATGTCATCCTCTTTTGAACATTATATCATTCATATTTTTTCTGAAGTGACAGCATCAACATGTAAAATGACACTCTGAGATCACACTTGTGCTTTAGCCTTTGGTGTTTTTGCTGAATAAGTTGAGTTGACATTGGACCTCTAGCTGAAAAATTTCGTTACTGTGGAGAAAATAAAAATTAAGGACAATGAACTTTACACTTAACAATTCCCAATGTTAGAATTAGCACTAAGAATAGGCAAAGTTGATTCTGCAGTGATCAACATGAAAAGGGTGTGTGCTGGGGGAATTTCCATGTCCTAGAGAGCAATCAATAATGGAAATCAGGCATTTTATAATATAGTGTAATGAGGTACCTATTGTAATTTAGAGCGAAGTAGGGTCTTCTTGCGACTCTAGCTACAAATTTAAAAGAAGTACTTGAGTTTGTAGAAGTATAATTATATGTTTCTCGATCTTTTTGTTTCTCTCTACCTGTTTATTTTAAAAGCCATTTTTAGAAATAATTAATTGTGTCAATTCAGTTTGGTAAATGTGATATTTGAAGTAGCATATTAGTCCTCAATTTTAGTTCTTACCCTTATGTATCTGTATATAGTATGAACCACTTCCCTTATAGATCATTGATTGCATGATTGTGGTTGTGCCTATATTTGTCTGACAGAAAAACCACTGATCTGGATTTTGCAGGCCATTCGCACAGGGTGGGTCCATCCCACCATCAATCTTGAAAATCCTGAGAAGGATGTGGTGAGTTGTCTTTTAATATTTTAATCTATAATAAGTTGTAGTATAAGATGGTGATTGGTTGATTAATGTGACTGACACTTCTTCAAATTACTGTCTGTAGGATATGAATGTTATTGTTGGACCAAAAAAAGAGAGATTGAACATTAAGGTCGCTTTATCCAATTCTTTTGGCTTTGGAGGTCACAATTCCTCTGTGCTTTTTGCTCCTTATGAAGAATGTAGTGAGAATTAGCGAATTTACCCTGCTGCCGATGATTTATTATGCTATGCCCAAGGTTGAAATTGTTTGACCTTGAGTTTAAGTTGCAATTAAATTCTTCAATGGAGATGTCTCTAGAGTGACTAAGATATTATGAATGTTATCTCCGCTTAGCATTGATGGAGAACTTATTTCCTTCTGAAAAAATTGTATGCTCAAAGGAAAGATATATATATATATATATATATCTTGCTTCAGAGCATCATTGCAGATATTTAAAATGCCATGGGACAAGTTTGAAAAGAAATGGCGTATATATGGTCAGTGTGTTTTGAAAAGGAAAAGCACTGCATTAGTTGTGATTCATATTGCTTATTGTTATGGCTATTCAATATGATAGATAATTTCTACTTGGCTTTTTTCATGAGAAAAGTAAGTTTCTTCACTAAACATAAAATTCTTTGTCCTTCACAAACTCTTGAAAGCTATATTTGATAATTATTAGATGCAAAAAAACTCACACAATCTAATCCAGAAACGTGTGCAACACTAATCGATATGGATTGTGGAAACTTGATATCATTAATTATTATATTAATGAATGTTTTAGGTGAAATTCATGGCAATGGCAATGAAAATGATAGATATACCACTTGCTAAGACAGCTATGTGGGAAAACTTGTGCCAAATGTGGCTTCATAATAGATTATTTATGATTACAAACTATATATTTTTGAATAATTTGTTGCAAGCAAGAGCCTGCATCAAGTCACTAGAATTTTGGATTTGAAGATTATTATTAACATATTTTGTTTAGTCGTCTGCTCTTTTTTGTCATTTAATCTCCTTATAATTGAAAATTTCAAAATACTAGTATTTGCATAGTTGGAAGGTGCAATGTTTGTGCTGATAAGAAATGACGGTATTATTTATAGACATCATACAGATTGAGTTGTACACAGCATTCTTACCATTTTTTTCACTGTTTTTTATTTTGTCAGCATGAGACCACTTTTCTGGCATAAGATAACATTTCCAAGACTGATTCTTTTCCCAGCATCAGACTACATTTCTGGGACTGAATATTACGAAGCCTATTTTGTGTGTATAAAGCAGTATTTAATGCACAACGATATCATATAGAGATAAAGAGGAGTTAATTACAGCATTAGGCATTTCAAGTGTTCCATGGGGACGCGTCCCCCCCCCCAAATTTCAGCCGTCCCCCCGACCCGGACGTTTTGGAGACTCTGGGACGGTTGAGAAACGTCCCCCCACCGTCCCTCCACCACCGCCGGGACTTGGGAAACTCCAAGGAAACGGCAGGGACTCCTGGACGTCCCCGAGATGTCTCAGGGACTTCTAGCTGTCTCTCGAGTGTCTCGGAGACACCCAGGCGTCCCCTGCAGTGGTACGTTCAAAAAAACAATTTTTTAAAAAAATTCTTTTAATTTTCTTGGAATGTGAGCCTTGGGCCGAACCCTAAAGGCTTGAGGGACCCTTCTAAAAGTTATAAGCTAAACAAAACACTCTCATTCTTCATTTTTTTGCTCACATATGCCATTTGATGTTTTGCAACAGCTAGGTGAAAAAGAGGAAAACCAGTGAGAAGAGTGAGTGAAAGAGTAAGTTTGGGCATGATTAGAGGCCTCTCTTCACTACAATTTTGCATTTTGTACTTATTTTGATATCAATGTATCATGCTACTCATTGCAATCATCTTTATGATATGATATTATGATGTGACATGTCATATTTTCGATATTCATATAATAGAAATCTCAAATTCGACAATTTCATTTGTCAAATTTTAATATTTTATTTACTTTTAGTCATTTAGTAATAGTATTCAAGTATTTAAAATGTTAGTATTTGCAATTTTACTAATTTTCCAAAGTTTAATTTCAAATATTAATCTTAAACATCTTTTTATAACTAGTTATTCAAGTACCATATGTATATCAGCACCGCCCTTACATTTACTAGTCCCCGCCGTCCGAAATTAGGTACCCATACTACATCCAGAGTGGGAACTCTGTGAGGCCATTTCATATATTCTAAAAAGATGACACCAATCATTAAATTGATTATATTGGGTAAAGATCAACTTTGGATACATGTAATGAACCCACTACACGTTTATAAAATATATGGTACCCTGTGTCATACATACAAAAGAATCGATCATTTGAAGTGGACAATGGACAGTGGGGGTTAAGTCACATTTTCCATCCTTAATTTAACTATATAAATACAAACAAACATTTTATATTCTGATTCAAGTATTGTACCTTTGAATCTGAGGAATTCATTCAATCCATCTTGTTCATGCACTTGACCATCAGCTGATTTGGTTCTTGGGTCCATTGGCACACCACTTGAACTATATACTGTTTGCTTTGTTGGTATCCTCACTATATTCATGCCTTTTTCACCACAAATTAGAGAGCATTTGTGTAGTTGGGTGGCGACAAGTACGTTGTTGTTTCTGAATTGGGTGCTGGTGGCTATATGGGATTCCCAATTGTTTTGCCCTCATGCATTGGGAACGGATTTGTTTCAATTTGGAATTTAAAGATTTACAATTCCTTAACTTTAGAAGGGATTTACAAGGCTTTTAAGCTGTGAGAGATTTGTGCCCAGTGTGAGTGCTTGCATTCCTCTAGCTTTGTTATCCTTTGTTTTGTTTGAATAAGATGGGTGATTATGCGAGTCCTAGAGAATGGTGAACTGTTTGCAGTCAAATCTATAGAGTTGAGAGCAGCTTTGAGGGCAAATTGCTGGCATTGGAGAAGGAAGCTCAAATTCTGCAGCACCTAGATTCCCTCTGGATTGTCAGGTGACTGGGCCATGATTGTATGGAGGAGAATGAGACTAGATGGGAAACCTGTTGTTGAGTAAATGGCAGGCTGGATGCTCACATTTTGAAGAAATTTGGAGGGAAATTGGACATATGTGCGGTTATGTCTATTTTTCTGGTGCAAGACAACATTTCTGGGACTAAATTTGTTTTTGAACATGAGACCACTTTTCCAACGTGAAACATCTTTTCTGGCATTTTTGGGGTTTGAAAGTCCACAGAGAAGTGAGGAACATATTGGCTAATTACTTTATCATGTCTCCTTGGATTTGAACATGGGGCTTTGTTATGGAAGCCCCAAGATTTTTTACCTTAAGCTTATTTTTTTCAACATCCTTGCATGTATAAATATTTAGAGTCGGCTGTGTAAAATCTTCATTTGCTACACCAAATGTTGGATATATATATATACAAGCATGCTGCACTGCATTAAGAATATCTTTCCTATTTCATTGTATTTGCACATATAAAATCAAAAAGTAAAACCTGTTTCAGGATCAAACCCTTCACAGTTGCTTGAAGGTGTTCTGGATGAATTTGGTGAAATAGATACCTATAAGTCCTTGGCACGAAGCTAAAGGAGGTGTATGATTTGTGCGCTTGATGTCTATGGGCTGCAAAGAGTTGCAGGATGTTTATACTTCACCCCACAAAAAACCTTAACAGTTCTTTGAAGGTTGTATAGATCATCAAAATGGATCTCATAGTTCTTTCTGAGGTCATATGTTGGTTATTTATGGCACAGTTTTGCAACCAGTTGTTTTCTTGCTATCAACTATAGAGGGAAGCTAAAATACCCAAACTAGAAGTGGAATCTTAAATTAGTTAAGCAGTGAAATCATGCAAGGACATATTTCGAAGCTGACATTAAGATAATAGTATGGAAATTGATTGATCAGAAGTTTGATACAGCAGGTTATTCTGATAAGAGAAAAGCTGTTAAAGATTATGAGAGCTTTGGTGTAGGACATGTTTCAAAGTGGACATTAATGTTACAGTATTCAAATAGACTGGTCAGAAGATGGACATATCAATTTACTCTGATATGGAAAGCTGTCCAAGAAAATGAGAGTGTCTCAGTAGGTCTTACAACTATCGAGTCACAATAACATAAGATGCACAATTGTCAGAAATCTGTTGTATTGCATCTCCTAACAGCATTAGGGATCAATGTTATTAGATTTCCACAATCCATAATAATATCAATAGTTGTTTCTGGATTCGATTGTGTGTAAGCTTTTTGATTCAAAAAGCTTACACGCAATCGAATCCAGAAACAACTATTGATAGCATTAGGGATGCTATCAATAATAGGCATTGATAAAAGAGTCTGAAAAGAAACTTATAAAACAACTTGTTGGCACTGTGAGACATGTTAGGTATAAGACCCAATACAATCGATTTAACTTCTGAAACCCAAACAAAAATTTCAATTTGGTTAGTGTAATAAATTCAGTGAGAATCAAAGCGCAACAGCTACGAGTAAACCATATGCTTTTCGAGGTTGTTGAAATTTTTCTTAACAACGAAGAGGAAGCAGCTTAAGTTTGGTAGAAGTAAACTAGTTATTTATAATCTGCAAGTGTTAGTAAAAGTCAATACACAGCCATTCTTTTTGAGGTTGTAGAAATCTATTCAATGTAAGGCTGGGAAGCAGCTTATGTCAGGTCTGAGTTTAAGTTGGGAATGTTGAAAATAAGAGGCATATGTGATTTAGCTATTGTTATATAGCACAGAACTATAGGGAGTAGGTCAATACATCATGAACTGGAGTTTTATTAAGGTGATGTATTAATATGAAGGTATTGGACTTCTGTGTCTACATGGAAAAACTTTCAACTATATGGCCTAGGCGACTTTGCCTATTGGCCAAAGATGTTAAGGGAGTTTCTCTATATGGCATAGTGAAGGATTTTGCAAAATAATAATAGACGCCATTGACAAAGGAGTATACCATCCATGGATACTGAACGTTGCTAGTCACTACTTGTCATGTATTGGTTTTCTGGCTAGGTATGACGAAAAAACACTGATTCGAAAACAACAGCATATAGATGCAAAGCTTTGGTTGTCCAAATTAAGATTGATCCATGTCCTGTCCACCTTCCTGATGTCCTCTTACCAGTAACTACTATTATTTCTCAACTTAGCCCTGTGCTGATTGGAGCAAGGATCTGATCCTCATGGGGAATGGGGAAGGCTTACTACGCCTTCCTCGCAAAGCATCCCCCCACTCTTAATCCAAAATATATTTCCAAATCTGCTCTCCCAAGACACAAATCAGAACTGTAAAGATCTGCAATTTATTTAGTACCACACTCACAAGAAATGGTTGTCACCTTTGGTTGTTCAGGGGAAAATGCTGCAATTTTCCATGCATGAATTTTAAAATAAGCTCTGTTGTTCAGAGAAGACATTTATTTGTATACTTGTGGGGGATTCTTTTAGATTTTAAGACTCCAAAACTGTGGACGTAAGAAAATTGGAAACCTTCACGATCTATAGTTATTTTCGTCATGCTTAAGGGAATACTCCATGGGTATCTTCATCTCCACTAAACAAGAAAAAGGATTTGGGTTTTCAAGAAGTCCTTGCTTACGAAAAATATGGGTTGCCCATTCAGTGCCACCTTGTGTTTAATCCCACAGAAGATCTTTAAGCATGGTCCAAGCATGGGTTGGATTATCGCGGCTTCCTAGTGAATATTGGTAAGAATATACCCTCTACAATTTTTGGGATAATACATGAGTATTTTATTGCCTAAGAATTTATTGAGTATTCTGATGTTGATATGGACAAAGCATGACCCCAATGTGAGCAACTAGTAGATTATAGAATATCCTCCTTTGTTCATATCAATCACAAGAACAAAGAAGTTAGTCAAAGGGATCAAAGGCAACAACTACTCACAAGAACAAAGGAGTCACTCAAAGGGATCAAAGGCAACAACTACTCAAGAAACTCCCTACAGCAATTAGTTGGCCTTCGTAAAGTGATGCAAATGTCCTATCACAAAGGCAAAGCCTTGCAGATCAAGGACAAGTCCTAGGTGGCTTATGCATTCAAATGGCAATCTTGGTGCACACAGAGGAAATCACTCAAAATCTCTTTGTCCATGCTTTAGCCTCATAGGAAGACAACAAAGTGGAAGACATTGAAATTGAACAACTAAATGAGTAATCTATATCCATTTGAAACTGACATGGGACTAAAGAAATGAAAGTTTCAATGCAATCAAGTAATCTCCTTGCACCAAACTTTGATCGGATGTTTCTCACGTTGATGGTATTGAAAGAGCAAGCAAAGATATGAACATGAATGGTGATTTGGAATCATCCAATAACAAATCAATAGAACAAATCAACAAATCAATAATGTCACATAATCAACAAATCAATAGAACACCTAAAGTATGCATCACTCATCTCTGTGAAGGATCCACTTGAATCTATCAAACATATACCAACAAAGGCCCATTTTGCAAGGGAATCACACTAGAACAACAATTGTAAAATGGCTAGAAACAATCATTTGGGACAACTGCAACATCATCAAAACAAATTATAAAAATTCAATTCATCAAAGGAATTTCAAACATATATGGAATGCATAAAACTTCGAAGATCACTATTATCACAACTAGGAGCGTCAACAACACTTAACTTAGTCTTATTTGTAGCATCTGACTCAATCTCTATCAAAGGTACCACAACTACAGTATTTAAAGAAGCATTTGTTGTCTCCCCAACGACTGGTTCAAACAAGGGATTTACAACACAACACAGGGTTGGACACTTTCTTTTGAAAACAATGAGACCACATGAAGAACATGGGTGTAGGTCAAACCAAGAAAATAATGTATGATCATGACAACCACAATACAAACACAATCTTGATTGAACCAATTGACACTAGCAAAGGAAGATTCAACTTTACATGTATCCATAATCCCTCTAGATACAATTTTGATGGGTCTCAAATATTTTGGTATAAGATCCAATAAAACCTTTATAGTTGAGACCACATTTTCCCTTGTTAGTTTTATGAGACTCCAATACTTTCACAATGGGTTGTGATTGAGAAACAATAGGATCAGATTTTTTTTCTAGATTCAAATAAAAGTTTTGACAAAACACTGTTTGACTTAGATAACATTTTTCTTATGCAACAAAAGAGAAGATGGAATATGTGTTTACTTGATTTTGAATGCAATATTGTTTCTTTTCACTTGCTTGCTATGTGGAAGTGTTAGAAGGAACATTTTGCTCAACATCTTTCTTCTATGTGAAGGCATTCGGTGTTTGATCTTGTAACCTACCTATCTCCTATCATAATAAAATATATTGAACACAATTGCACAAAGGTAGGCTAAAATAACCTCCCAACACTTTACTATTTGATTAGCTTCTTTTGAGTTGTCAATTTTAATGTATAAAGATAAAATGCCATCTTCGTACAAAGTATATCCCATGATGCAAGGTCAACCAATTATGCCAAAAACTAGATACTTAGTTGAATGAATTTTAACTAGCTTGGATCATGAATGTTGATTGTGTTGACCAATTAAAATCCATGTGAAACAAATCTTGGTGATTAGTCCATCTTTGGTTCAGATGACTCATTTTCCAAGACCCCCCTTGAGCCACACTACAAGTGCTCAGGGATCCTAGTTTGGCCCAACTCCACTGACTTGGGCTTAGATACCATTTGATGGTATTGGAAGAGAAAGAAAAAATGAACATGAATGATGATTTGCAAGTCATCCAATTACCATGCACATAGAAGGTAAAATCTCCATTGATTTATTTGAGAATGAAACATTATACATATATAGAGCCAAAATATGTTTGAATATGGAAATAAAAATCTACTACTACCACAAACAAATAACTAATTAGTATAAACAATGTTCATTATCCTACACACATCAACAATTGGCATTTCATAATCAAGAGATGAAATTTACAAAAGAAAGAAAAAGGTTCAGTCCAAATTTTAAGCCTTTATTCTCCAACCAAAGCCCTTTGTTGAAAATAAAAGTCAATACTAAAAGCTCTTGAATGTTTAGTACAAATGTTGGGTTGAAGATCAAAACACAAAGTAGGTTGATACTATAATTTAATTTGAGAGTTAAATGTTTCTAGAATTTAAGAGATTTTTGTTCTTAAATTTGAAGCCAAAATCTCGCTTCTAACATGTTTTCCTATAATATATAAACATCACTCTTGTTGATGTTTTTTTTAATAATTTAAACCTTTCTATATAAAAGAAGTATTATAATCAAGTAATCTAATACTTGGTATTATAGCCAACCCATAGCTTGGATTAAGATTTCTTTTGTTAGTGACAATCCAAAGCCTCGACTTTGAATAAGGAGAAGGATGTGACAATGATTTAATATTCCATTCTATACCATCTAGATGATTTGGCTTTGTAAAATTATAACATCACTCTTAAGTCAACTAGTACACATGTGGAAACATGGTAATTGAATTGAGTAACAAGAATCTAATGAAAGTAATTAAGGAGTGTTAGTGTGAAAAGTGTATGTATCTAGTTTCCTTTTATCTAGTTCCTACACCTAGTAGTCCTATTCACACTAGTTGAAGTTCACTTAGTGGTTTAATTGTCTCACCTCATAGACACTTGACACATGTCTTCACATTTGTTCCAAGTGTTCTACATGTGTCACATCACTTGGAGGGTTAGCTAGCCTTTCTGTTTCACCTTCCTACCTACTCCTTGTCTTATATAAACATAGAGTGATCATTGTATTCTATACATTCTATGATAGTTATTTGGCTTCTGCATTGTGCTTGATTCTTTTGATGGTAGTTTGAATATTGCATTCATTATTTGTTGCTCTTTTTAGAGTCACTCAAGGACTCAAGCCTCCGAGATCACCTACAAAAACCAACAACCTTCTACAAGAGGGAAAAACAAGAACATG